>VWPU01008223.1:0-146076 GCA_013398955.1 Callaeas wilsoni | reverse complement strand
CCTGTCCAAACTGAGACAACTTCTAAAATTCATCTTCATCAAATGCAGCCAAGCTCATGTCCCTAACTAGAGAAGAACAGAGGAATTGTTACATTGCTATGATTAAGGTGGAAAAATTACATCATATGATAATAACGGTAGTGAAAGAGTGGAACAGAATGTCCAGAGGGGTAGTAAATGTCCCATCCCTGGAAACATTCCAGGTCAGGCTGGATGGGGCTTTGAGCAACCTCGTCTAGTGAAAGGTGTCCCTGCCCATGGCAGGGGCTTGGACTAGAGGGTCTTTAGAGGCCCCTTCAACCCAAACCATTCTGTGATTCTCTGTGAAAATTAAGTCACACAGATACTTTTCACAGAGATGACCAGGACTGCTCTCTGAGCTCATATATTTATTTCATAATCAGTGTTGTGAAGATTCAGTTCTCAAAGTATCAAATGAATCATACTGCCACTGCTTTTATTTATGGTATGAAAAGGTGCAATTATTAACATTGACTTTTCTCCACTCTGCCTCCAGTAAAAGGCTAGTTTCTTCAGTCTTTCATTTTAGTAGCATTGCAATTTGTCCTGCAGTGAGACTGCTACAGTAAGCAGCACTAAAGAGCAGCTCTACCACCCGCTCTCCAGGGTTACTCACTATCTTTTACCTGGTGAAAGGGAAAGGGACAAATGCAGCTGAGAATCTCAGGTTGCAGAAGGATCAAACCAGCTGAAATTGCCATTATATTCATTTGCTAAACCATTCAGTTGAGTTTGTAATTACTCTAGGACAACTAATTTTATTCGTTAGAGCTCAATTAAATTAATTTGAAATTCAAGATAGCAGCATTGTGGTAGTACAGCCTTATTAAAGTTGAAATATAATACCTCCTGATTGTTTTCCTCTGATGGAATAGTTTTATTTACATAGAATTAATATACAGGCATCTTCTTTAGCAAGACAATGAAGTTTGATGAACAAAACTTTGGGTATTTTTAAATAGAGTCATCATAAACAGACTTCATTTGAAGATAAAATGGAAATCCATCTGTTTTCCAAAAGGGAATTTAATGGTAAATGTCCCCTTAATGTTATTACTGAGAATATTTTCTGACCACAGGAAACTTGTTCCATAGTCCTCACCCTATAATCAAAGCTTACATGTGACCAGCCTTACTCAGTCAGAGGATTTTGAAGCAGCCATTCTTTTTACAGCACAAAACTGCAGCAGAAAGAAACACACCTCCTGCCTCAAAATAGGTCTTGCTATTCCTGAGCTATTTTAGACAGATGTTGGTCTAAAATTTTCTTAAAAACCTTCAGCAACAGAGATTTCACAGTGCATATCACAGCACTTTGTTCATCTTAAGAGAGCTGCCCTTCAACTGGCAAGAAAAGTAAGGGACTGAAATTGCATCTCTGCAGGGTCATTTATTACCAGCTTGTCTTGGTAACCTGTGTGATTTCAGCTAAAATCATCTCCATCCCCGTTGGCATCTGTGTTTAGGACTTTATTGTGCATTTTATAAATCTTCATGTTGTTACGTTAATTAGCACAGGAGCTGCACAGCAAAGCCAAGCCACAGCTATTAACATCCAGCCAGGCTTCCTTAGGCAGGATTCTCCCTTGGAAAGTAGTATTCCAGTCACACTATTCATGATTAAATGCTCAGGATTTCTATTCACCCAGGGAACAAGCACTTCTTCACGCTAACTAAGTTTGGAAGAAAAATTCTCCTTTGGTGAATGCAGCTCCCTCGGTTCCCAGTATCTTTGTAGTAACTTTGTATCCAAATGTAGAAGAGCCACATCTTGTGTAATGAGGAGAGTTTGATTTGATGCCAAAATGCTTTAAAACAAAGGAGCTATTAAAAAATAACCATAATTGAGGACTTAACTACTGAGCAGGACCTGGTAGTTTCCTCTCAAATGCAAAAATGGAGCTGTCCCTGAAAGTCTGGTGGGGAAGAAGCATTTACTGCCTCAAAGACCTGTTTAAGCCAAAAGTATGCTTAAAAACTAGGTTTTCAGAGACTTCTTTTTTAAAATGATGAAAAGCTTTCATATAAGACTATGTTGCTTGTACTTCATTGAAGAATACATACAATCTTACTAAATCCCAATGAGATTAAGGAGATATCTTGTTCATGCCACCAGCCAACCAACAGTCAAATCACAAGAGGAACAGAGAGCAGAGTGATGACAGGCCACTGCGAGAAAGCTTCCAATTCATCACCAATACCAGCCACTATGGCTTAAGCCTTAAACCCTTCACCAGGGGAGGAGATTTAACTTTCTTTAGCGCTGTAGTGGGTTATTTTCATTCCATTTTAACTGAAGGTATTTTCAGCATTTCAACTGAAGCCACAAATTATCTAAATCATGTGTTTCCATATTGCCTGGAAAAAAGAAAACAGGAATGGGCTGACATTCAAAATTAGATGCGCATTGATCTATCTGTTGCAAGACAGTTTTTTGAAGGTGTGGATTGTTTTTTTTAATAGGTAGTTTAAGTACACTCTGGGTCTGTAGGGCTTAATTGAGATTACTCTCATTTTCTCAAAATTTTTTTACTAAACCTAAATGACTAAAGAATTGATGATTGCATCTGCCAGCTAATCTAAAAGGAGAGAACCATTAAGAATTACTTTGCCTTTTACTTTCTTTTCTAGAATGTGCATTTTCAGTCATTCAAGAAAAAATTACTTTCCATTTATGCACTTGAAATGCCCAATTCTATGCTACAAAAACATGATTAGAAGAGATAGGACTAAGAAGCATATGTATTCCCTTGTTTTACTTTGCTTCAAAAGCAGATAATCAGGATTAATTTTGCTGCAGAGCATAGAGCCTTTTATGAATCCATAAATTCCAGTTAAAATCCAGTGAACATTTATTCCAAATACTTTGGTTCCCTTCTATGATCTATGCATTATTTTATTTCTTCAGTAACGTATGCTTGAGTACAGCCTGTGCTGTGCTGTAAGATCACCTCCTGCTTTCTTATTTCAATGCTTTCAAAGCTTGAGAGCAAAAGGAGATACCCTATTCTGCAGGAATCCATCATATTTTATTTGCAAATTTTTTTTTCATTTCTGCAGCAGCCAGCTCTTTTCCTATAAACAAACAAACAAACAAACAAAAACCACAATCAAATAAAACCTCCAAACACAAACAATCCACCTGAAATAAAGTACTCAGACAGTTGCCTTGCATGGTTAGAGTAAAAGTATGCAGGTGACTATTAAAGGATGTGTGTTACACTGCAGAATGCATCTAATTAAAAATTTAACTACCTCAGATGTTGTATCATGGACCTCACATCTGGGAGTAATTTACTTCATTTTACATGTAAAGACAAATCAAAAATTAGAAACTGCAGCTAAATTAATGCTCTATTTCTGCAAAAGTGACCATTTGTCGCTAAGCATAATTCCTTATCTAAAAGGACTGCTAATGACAAAATCACTATCAAATGGAATGCCATCACAGTTTCCATTAACTTGCTGGGGAAGCTGCTAAAAGACTTTCAGTTCAAAAGATTACACTACTGATGAATTTCTGAAGTTCTGGGTTTTATCTGAAAATATACACATAGAAGTATATTTTACATTCAGAGGCTGCTGTTTCAAATGGCCAGATACAGAACTTGGGTTTTCTTCTGTTACTCTTTTTCTATGAAAATTTTGCTTTATAATTAGGTCCTTCTATGGATATGTGGGAATAAATTTGGTAAAATTCAGTTCATGAAGTACTACGATAGAAAGTAACAAGGAAATGCTTGCTTTTTCTGGATTTATTTTCATATCAAGCTGTAAAAATCAATGTTGAAAAAATCCACCTTTAATTATATATGCTGTTTACAAAATTTTTACAAAACTGATTTTTTACATAAAAAATGCCAAGTAATTCATTCTAATGCAGTTATGGGTCAATATTCTTGCACTATACTACCAAAGAAAGGCTAAAAGTAGAACAAGAAGAGTATTCATGTGCTGTACTGATTTAGCAAGGATTCTTGAGATATTTCCACTCTGGTCTGACCCTTAACCCCAGAAGTACACCCTAACAAATTCCAAAAGATTCAGAATACAGCATGTAATGCACATTTAAAATCTTAACTCACTATGCAGCAAGGCAGGAGAAAATCAAGCTCATGCTGGAAACTACAGATGAGTCTGCCACAGACACTACAGGAGTATGCACAGAGCTGTATAAAAGATAAGAATATTTTCAGTCATCCATTCTACCTTGCCCTTTGCATGTTAAAAACTGCTGGGGAAGGGAACACCAGACAGAAAGGGAGAGATCCTACAAGGAAATTATATTAGCTAAGGGCTATATGCAAAGCATAAAACACAAAATCCAGATAAAAAGAAATGGAGCAAAATGCAAAGCAGTATTTTTGCCATAGGGAATACCACATAATTCACTAGAGAAAATGGATTACATGGCCTGACAACAGTAAGGGGATGCCAGAGACTGTTCTCATAGCAAAACTAAGCTATAATTGCTGTATTGTTATAATTTTTATTGGGAAAAAAACTTGCAGCTTTCACTCAGTCAGCTCTCACGTTAGTCCTACACAGCATTTAACAAGTAATTTTGGCCCCCATTCTCCATTGCAAGAATCTGGTATTACTGTCTATGAAAACTTTTGACCTTCCTCATTTAAAGCACTGTCAGACATATCAAACAAATTGCTGCAATAGTATTTGCTATGGAGTCAGAGCTGCTCTTTCACTACAACACCATGACAAGAGTAGAGACGTGCATGTCTCAGACTTGAACTTACATCATTTCGTCCTTCACTACTAAGGCATGAGACTGGCAAGGAAGGAGAAGACAAGCCAGAGAAGCTGTGAAACTGGTGAGTATACCTGTGATATATCCCAGCACATCTGGTAAAAAATGGCAAAAATGGCAAAAAAAAGTTGGTAAGGTGAGCCAACCCTTTTGGTCACTCCTTTTGCAGCAATCATAGCCACGCAGGACCCTCCACAGGCCCAGAAGTAGCATTTCCTTTTCAACTGGAAACTTTTTAACTTGTCACTAAGATCATTCGCTTTAAATCACTGAGAAATCAGTTCTGTTGACATACCAGTATTGTGCTCCTCCACGGCCTCCTTTAGTGGCTATCATGTCCTTTCTCTTAAAACACATCATGAAATTAATAATTCAGATGGCAAGTGATTACCCTCCTGGGGTTTCTCAAATGGTTTCTCCTGTCTTTTTAAAACATTACTAATTGGCATGAATTTGCTCATTACTATCTCAGCAGTTTATTTGATGGACACTTCACAAGGAAGTATCCTTTTTTTGTTTATTTTTCATGAAGTGCCTGTAGCTAAACAGCTCTGGGGGAGTGCCACAGAGCAAGGTGCTGAGACTTGAGAGTAATGCATTCAGATCACGAGTTTATGTAGGGTGGGGGTTGTGGTCTACATGCGCCCCTACAGCACTTGTCAGTACCCCCAGCAGTGGAAGCCCAGTCAAATAGCAGGTGAATTTTCCCAAGACACAATCTTCTTTGATTATTCCAAAATCTTAGAGTGCTGTAGCACAACACTATTATTGCATATCAGACACCCACCTTCTTTGGCAACAAAGATCTTTGAAAACTCAACAGTTGTTTTAAATCCTCCTTTAGCGTTTCAAAGTATTGGGGAAAAAATTCTGCATGCATGGTTGTGTCTTGGTCCTGCTTGTTCTCTAAGCACACATGATACTTACACCACAGTCTCAGGGGTATCCTGCAGCTCAAACTTCTTTTTGCAAAGACTTACCTCCAGTTACAGCGACTATCTCATGTAGCCTCTGCTTGACTTTCCCTTGGCCAAAAGGAGCTACTGAAGAATTCAATTCATGTTGTTTTTTGTGTTATTTGACAATGTACCTTCCATTTATTTTTCAAATATTCTTAGTGAACCAGCTTACATGGTCTCCCATTCACTAGCTTCTCTAAGCAAAGACATGACCTTTGGAGACCTGCCCAAAATCAAACAGGAAGATGGCATTAAAATTGTGAGCTCTTGCTATCATATGCTGTTCTGTGTTGCTTTATTTCAGCGGATGACAAGGGTGAGAGCATTGAAAACCTCATGATTTGTGGTTTTAGCCTACAGCACCACTGTTCCCTGTAGCTATGTCTTTAGAGTAGCCTCCAAAATGCAGTAGTCAGTAACCATTTTGTTATCTGAGATAGCACTGCTCCCCATCTACAGACCATACCGGCATTACACATTAACAAGTGAAGCAGAACATATTCTGCTTCTCTTAAGACAAGTCTTAAGGCATTAGATAGATAAAAATGCACAGAGGGAGCATGGTGACACACTGGAGACACTGAACTCCTTCCCATTCCAGAGACCTCTGTTCCTTGCATCTATGACAACCACATGACTGCCACAGAAAAATGGGAAGTTGTCCTTTTTTCTATTTGTGTGGTTGGAGCTGGAAGAATTTTAGCTCATTTTTGTCTGCTTTTTGGTGGGAGATTTTGAAGTGGAGATACAAAACTAGATAAGCAGAGAATAGAATGGCTCCATCCCTTCTTTTGAGAAGACTGAACACCTGAAATAACAAAAAGAGATATTCAGCACAGAAATCTATCTTACCGCTATTTCAATATGCCAATAGGAAAACTGTTATCTGCACCTCTTTACACCTAAAAGATAATAAATAATGACATAATCTGTCCCTGCTTTTACTCACCTAATAGGAATTGAAGAAAAATAACAGGGTCATCCAGGTCACCCTTGGTTGCCACAACTGGACTGACTGAGGTTAGTAGCTTTTTTTATTACTCATGTACACGACATATGCCCACACAGAAAGGAAGATGTGGATTGCAATGGACTACTTCAGACGTGGAAGCTTCTCCAAGATAATTTTGTTCTGTTACATTGTTCCTTGAGCCTTTTCTCCTCAGTAATGTAGCATAACATTGCCATCAAACGTTAGTACTGTGCCAAAAAAACGCCTTTGGGAATGCAGTGCCTCGTCTCTATTCTTCCTTGCTTTTAACTCCTGTGCATTCCAGAAAGTCATTATGGTGATTCTTTCCTAGAGTTCCTCTAGTGACTGGATCAGTAAGGAACATATGAGGAAGTTTAAAGGATTATGCATCTTCTGGGAAAATTTTGGCATTGGCTGTATACCTCATATTTTGCATCCTTAACTCTAGCATAGTAATTTAAAAGCATTCAAACACAAAACTTGTTTTTTTCTAGTAACCAATCTGGGAAAAAAAAATTAAAATCTCATCCCATATAACTGACTTCCCATCTGTACAGAAGGACCAGCTCCTTAGAAGAACTGAGATAACTGCTCCTTGAGTTCATGCAGTAATTGGCATCAGGAATAGCTGTTCCTAAAGGCAGTCATTCAGTAATTTGCTGGTACATTTCACAGCCATTTGCTTATACCACAAGAAATTTGACCCTCAGGCATCCTAGGTTCTGCAGAGACTGTGAACAAATCTCTTTTAAAGAATCTGGACCTCCTATATCTTCTCCTTCCAGCTCTATGAATTCTCCATATTTGACTCCAACTTTTTACACTTTTGTATTTAAGCAGTTTGGGGTTCTTTATTTTTGTTTGGGTTTTGTTTGGTTTTTTTTCCCATCCGTTTTTCTATACAGCAGCAACTTTCGCCGGCCACTGAGAACAAACAAGAGCTTGCCTCTGTGTTCCACTGAAGTAACAAGGGTGAACAAGAACAGGACCAAAGGGTCTCTCAGACTGCAAGGCTGGCAAGGCCAGTGCTAACCTGTGGTGGCAAAGCCTGCACAGCCCAGTTCATCACTGCGGAAGGGCACTGTGGTGGAACGAGCCCTGAAGTGGTACAGGTTCTTCCAAGACTTTACCTCCAAGCCCCAGCCAGAGGCCAGTTTATGATAGCTCAGTTAAATCACAGCACATCTACAGAAACACTTCACAAACCTACCTCTAAAGTCTAATGGGAATTACTCTTTCAATCACTCACCAGCAAGTCCCTGTTTCACTATATAAAAGAACCATGGAGGTTGCCAAAAAAGGCCTGGGAAACTTTGGGACAGAAAGAATGATGATTTTTTTTATCCTTAATCCTCCTCTTCAAAATCCTTCCAAAAGACCAAACTGCCTAAGGTAAAGTTTCCTGACTTTTTCAAACATGAACTGGGACATAAAAATTTCAGCTGTAGGATATCTAAATTACCAAAGTTTTTAGTAACTCAAAACAGACTCTTACAAAAGTTTTAGCAGCTACCAGCTCTGCCTACAAATCTAAGTTTAGAGGAAATACATTTAAGTGTTGAGAATAACAGCAGTATGGCTGTAGGACAATTCAGTCTGGTAGTAACAGTGAAGCTATAACCAAGGAGACTGTATATACAACAGCCAAGATGAACTCCAGTAAAACTTTTATGCCCTACCATAACATCATCATTTTCTTTTTGCTAGATGTGTCAGAGAAAAATGATATCTAAGGCATTTGGAATTCAAGACTAGAAGCCTCAGAGATGGCTTTTGAAATGTGAAGGTGTGTGATAAATCTATCAAATAGTTCTTCAATTTTTAAAAGAGATGGATATGCCTTTCGTGCATATGTGCAGGAAAGATTCCTTTTGCCCACCCTACATAAACTTTCTCTCCTACTAATATGCTGTTGAACATAGGCATTAATAACTTCAGTTGGCTAACAAGAAACAGAAAAAACACTGCAAAATTTAGAGACTGAAGAAAAAGCAGCATTTCATACCAGTAAGTGAAATTACAATTTTGCCTTCATCTACTATCAAAGTTAATAGTTCTGATTGTGCCACTAAACAGAGATGACTATATTGAGAAGCACAGATAGCAAATACAAATATTTGTTATTTAGCAAAAATAAAAAATATTTTCTTACTTAGATCATTAAAGCAGCATCTAGCTTATCAGTTATTTTTCCATATAATGTCTTCTACATTGGAAAACAGCTCACAAAATCAGAAAGAATGGAACTGCATAAGAAGGGACAGCTTTTACCTTCCTCTATTATGCTCATAAATATCAAGATATCATATTAAGTTCACTATTACAAAACATTGCTGTTCACTTGCATCACAGTTGGAAACTATAAACAAGCTTCAAAGTAAAAATATTTTGTAGGAATTTTTCTATTACTCTCCTTAATTGAAAATTTTTAACCACCATACACAATATATTGTAGAACTTCTATTAAGCATAAACAAAATTGCTTTGCTACAGTAATACAATAGCAAATAGGATTCAAAAGAAGTAATCTAGTTTTTATCTAATTCTAGTAATTTGATTTTATCAGACCTTACTTATAGCTGTAGAAATCAGAGTCATAGCATTAAAGCATTCTACTTCACAAAGCAGCATAAATTGAAGTACTTCAGATTCTTCCTTGATATTTTTCAGATGAGAGTGAATAAAAATAATTTTGATGTATCCTGACCAAACCACTACTTTGTGTACTCACCCGTGACTTTCAGGATTTATAACTATACAGAACAGCTACTTCGTTCTTGTATGTATGAGGCAATAGAAAGAGCATGGCTCATCCTATCCTGGAGCATGCTGTGCTCTCTTATTAACATTCAATTTTTGGGGGGATTTTTGGGTTTTGGGGTTTTTCTTACTCCTAGGAATACCAGGCCAATTCAGTTAAGCAGTCTAACAGGGCTTCACTCTTCCTACCTACTGCACCCACTTCCTCACACAGACACTGTAGTGAAATGGTCATGAATGCTGACATGCTTTTTCACCAGAAAAGATGTATCTGTCTCTAACATCAGGAGCAAAATAACACACAGAGGTTTTACCAGAGTGAGAAACTGGCTATTGAGAACTGGTTACATGGATAACAAGCAACCCTGTTTTGGTGTCCATCTACCTGATTCAGTTAATGGCAAGCTCCTGGTTTCCCAGAGCCTTGCACACCAGTGTATTCTCTCTCTCATATACCTGAAAGGTCCTTATCTGTTGTGGAACAGAAAAATGTCGCTTTTCAGGAATTTTAAGGGAACAGGAACTGTCTTTCTAGGCCAGTTGTTCAGCCAATCCAGTTTGCAAAGACCATGAGTCCTGAAACAGGAGGCGCAAAACCACAGTGATGACAATTACACTTTTAATTTACTCAGAAGGTATTTTTTAGTACTTTACAAAGGTCAGAAATAATTTCAGTGCCTTTGAGTACTTCCAAAGTAAAGATCTTCTTGACGGAAGGTAGAAGGGGAAAAAAGTTAACTTTTTGCATGAATGTTTAAAAAAAATTTACAACCCTTTTGTCAGCAAATTTCAAGGATCTTGAAGAGAAAGATCCACTCCATAGAAATGAGGGGTTTATCCATGGTGTTATAACGGGTCATATCAGATCCAGGCAAAGAATATGCATTTGATTTCTAGCCTATCTTGTACCACGTAGCATCACCTATTCAATTATGAAATATTTTCATATGTATTTAACCATTTAATAATACCATTTTTAAACAACATTGTTTTGAACCTTCATGGAAGATTATAAAAGCTTTCTTACCACAGAACACAGCACTTTAAAACTAAGCATCAGTAATTAGTTATAGTGGGTTGACCCTGGCTGAGTGCCAGGCACCCACCAAAGCCACTCTGTCACAGCTCCACAGCTGGACAGGGAGAAGAGAATATAACAAAAAGTTAATGAGTTAAAGAAAGGGAGAGATCACAAAACAAATACCATCTCAGGCAAAATAAGACTCAAACTGGGGCTATTAACTGAATTTATTACTAACAAAATCAGAGCAGGATAATGAGAAGTAAAATCAAATCCTAAAAACACCTTCCTCCCATGTCTCCCTCCTTCCTGGGCTCTTCCTCCTCCCCTCCAGAGGTACAGGATGACAGTGAATGGAGGTTATGGTCAGTTCATCACACATTGTTCATGCCACTGATCAGGGAGAGGAGTCTGTTCCAACATGGGGTACCTCCCACAGGAGACAGCTATCTATGAACTTCTCCAGTGTGAGCTCATCCCACGGGCAACAACAGTTCTGCATGAACTGCTGTAATGTCTGCCACCATTCCACAGGGTACAGTCCTTCAGGCACAGCCTGCTCCAGTGTGGGTCTGTCTTGGAGCTGGCTGGCACTGGCTCTGCTGGACATCGGGGAAGCTTCCAGCAGCATCTCACAGAAGTCACCCCTGTAGACCCCATTACAAAAACCCAGTCACACAAACCCCATACAACATGATTATCAGCTGCACATAACTATAGAAGTCAGCAGCAATCTTGCATTTTGTAAATCTATCATTAGTTTTTATCTTTTCTTTAAAATACCAGAAAGAGCCCTGATACTCTGAAATATGCCAGACAGCATCCACCACAACCCAGTGCCTTTAGAGAAAGTGTTATCAATTAGATATACATTCCAATTGTCACAGCTAAGCAATTTCTTAGACTAAATGGATTCTGAGTGATTTCATGGTACAAGAAAAGATAGTTAATGTAACACAGAAAACTTATACTGTCATTTGAGGTGTCACATAGCAATTGGAAAGATTTTACTGTCCACTTGAAAAAATAAGAATAATCATGCAAGGGCTTCAGTGAAACAAAGACCTGTATGTCTCAGCATATAAAGGACCGGGTTTCTTTACATAAAAAATCTCTGGGTCCATATATTCAGATTTTTTGCAAGCAGAACCCCAGAAAGAGCAGTGCTCAGATTTAAATTGGATTTTGGAGGACTCTTTTTCCTGTGGCAGACAGTCAGAAATCCTGCTGACTGTCCAATTTACAAGAAACAGATGATGTCATTTTGATAAAGCTCCCTTCTAGGTTCACATACCCAAGTGTTCAGACAAATTCAGACTTTCTGCTCTCTGTGAAACATCCAAAAAGGTCAAGATCTCAAAGACTGAAGGGAAATAGAAAGACAAGAAATATCAACTCTGCATTTTAACACTAAGCTGTGCGAGTGTCTGTGTGTATATTCTGTTGTGTGCAGGAAAATACAGCATACATTCTTGATTCCTACAGGTATGAAACAATAGAGCTGAAAATCACATCAACAGGAAAAACGTTGCACTTGTAGTAAAGTATTTATTTATTTTAAAACATTATTACATTGCTAGGACATTATTTCAAAATAAAAACCATAATATATTCATTCAAAACTAGGCTGTTATATATACTTAAACTCTAATTTTCGTACACACAGTGAAAGAAATTTATATTTTACAAGTAGCTGTTTTAATAGACTTTATGAAAAACATGTTTAAAAATAACTGCCAAAATCTGTCTCTTTAAATATACAACATATCCTTCCTGTGCTAAAGATACCTCTCTTAAAAGCCAAAAATATCTACGTCAATAGCTGAGTCCACATCAAACCCTACTGAAAACAGTAGTGACAAAAATGTAAAAGCACTGTACAAAGTAAGTACAGCCTTTGTTTGTCTCAGTACTGTACATATCTGGGTTTTTAAAAAAAATGTTTTATAAAAACTGCTATTATTGAACTTTATGTCCTTTCCTGTGTGCAGAAAAAAGTGAGCCACTGACATTATCTCTGTTTACTAAAATGTCTCCTCAGAACTGTGAATCAAAGAATCCAAAGGGAATTTTACCACTTATTTTAATGACAGCAGGACTGAAACTTTTCTTCAGCATATCATTTAGTAATCTCTCTTGGTTTCCCTCCTAGTTTTATAATGCAAAATATTACAAATTCTTAAATACCTAACTGAAGGAATCAGAACTCAAGTAATTTCAGATTACAAGGCTGGTGTATGGATTAGTTCACTGTAAAATGGAGTGTTCAGTTAAACGAAACCCAATTGCAAATAATGCAGCATGTCTTTTAATCAAGAACCCTCTCGTCTCTTGCTTCCTTTATAGTCCCTTCTGGCATTTCTTCTGGAATGAGCTTTTTAAGAAGGTGCGGTATCCTGGATCATCCACATATTCATTCTTAAAGCGAGAACTCAATACTCTCTGCCTTTTCTTCTCTCCCAAGATAATATCTGCTCCACAAAAAGTGTCTTCAAATCTCATGTCAGAAGCTGTAGACTAAAGCCAGACATTAATTACACATACACACAATTTTTACCTTTCTGTATTTTGCGTGTCCTATTCAGTATTTAATTCTCTATGTCTGCAGTGTTCCTTGGAAACACATAACACCTGTTGTTAGTCTGGGTTTTATCCAGGGATCACACGATCATGCTAATCCTACGTGAGAAAACAGTGACATGGAAGTGATGCAGCTGTTGGGCAGGTTTGATCCTAGCAGTATTATGTAGTATTCACCACCTTGTGTAATTCGGGGAAATTTTAAATGCAAGGTACTATGTCATGTATGCCTGAAAAGAAACCTGGGCACTGCCCAATTTGCAAAGTATCAGGGTCACAGTTTGGTCACTTGTCATCAAATTTAAACCTGTTGAGAATCCCCACTAACAAAGCAGTGGAACAACAAACAGCAAGTCATTTGGGCAAAATTGGAGGCAAAATATTTTGGACCAACTTTCACTGCCAGAGTCATGGAAGAATTCCCAAGATTAAAAAAATCATTTAGAAGGAACCAGTGTCTTTTACTCCAATAGACAGAAACAGTATCATAGGCTGTCTTTAACTTGCACTGTGCTCAGCATAAGGAGGGGAAGGAGGTGTTGGGCGTGCCTTGATGACTAACCTATATATTTCTAGAATTTAAGGTACTAGCACAAAGTCATTCAGAGGTCTGGGCAATGGCTACGGTGTGTTTTATTCAGCAGAACAAATTTAATGTTTTTGATCTATAGTTAACCACCTAATGAAGTTAATAAAAAATACATAAAGAAATACTGATTTATAAAAAATCAATTTAAAAAACAATAGCATAAACCCCATTGTTATTATTATCCTGAGAACACAACAGTTTGCATTCTATAGACCATGGAGTTAATTAGAGAAGCTTCTTCCATTTGGTCTCAAAAACAAAAAAATGGCATAAGTATGCTTTCCAAGTATAATAAAAAACCCCATTAAATGTAATCACACCATTCTTTTAACATTTCCAAGATATCTATCTTAGTCCTAGTCAGGACACTGAAAGATTTGTGCATTTATCTCAAATTCACTCACATAAAGGTTTCTCAACCCAGAATATTTGATCTTTGCATTAGAAAGAACTATCTTAAGAGAGGTAAAAACAGTCATCTCTTCCAACAAAGGTATGGAAGAACTTCCCCTTTTCAACCTCCAAGAGTTATGCTCCCTGTGAGCTTCAACACTTTCCCACTTGGCATACATACATAAAAACAGCTAGCTGGTGGATGTTGTTTGAAACAGCAGGAAACTTAAAAAGTAGCAAAGATTTGGTTTTAAACCAAAGCCTAGAGAAATGCTGATAACTCCTGCCAGCAATATTAATGAGTTTCATCAGTTACATAGTTTCTTACAAGAAGTTAATTGACATTTTATTAAATGCAAGGCTTTTAAAATCACAAAGCTCTGAGGAGCTGGAATGTTTTTTAAAAACTATACATGTTATAAGCATACTGAAAGAATAGAATGTCTGTCAATTTAAATGTTTACTAACTTGATCATTCCTGATCTGACAGATGATCAAACACAATGTCCCTTTTAGGAGAAAAGAATTATGTCTGACAACAGCATTTGTCTGTACTGGAAAAACAACTCATCATCTTACTAGCAAATGGACACATCTCCTAATTGGGCTGATTTAGCCACTCTTAATAGCACAGGCTTCACAAAACATGAGTCAGTTTAAACTGAAAATCCAAAATAAATCCCAGTATAGTGTTATTGGCCTTTTAAGCATATATAAGTTAGTATTAGCATATATAAGCATATATAAAGTTAGCATCAGCAAATACTCACTAAACGTGCTTTTACTCTCTTAGGAAGTTCTTCATCTAGTGTATATATTTCTTCTCTCTTCATTACTATTTGAGAACCATCTTCAAACTCCACCTAATTGAAAAAAAAGGGTATTTGAAAATAAAATAATAATTAACTCTTGCAGGAAGTTCCTGGAAATGTTTCCAGATAAAAATATATATGCAAGCAAAGAAGACTTATATACAGACATTTTGCTATCTGTTTTAGCACAAAATTAGTCTGAAACATAAAAAATGTTATTTCTTAGGAATTGCAACACATACCTACATTGAAAATAATATCTAAGCAAAGAGACTTCAAAATCAGCACTGACACATATATAATGAAGTAAAATTTGTTAGATTAGGAATGCTGAACAGTAACAAGACAGGCAACATTATTTTGCAGGAGAGACATATTAAAATGTCCTTGTGTCATTTTTATTTGTCTCTAATTTTTTTACTTGCTTCTAATAAATAAAAAATTAATTTTAACATCTTGTGATTCAAGGTTGAGGAAGACCATGTCAAAAGAAAGTGTGAGTGACAACTAAGGAAATACCAGTTAACAGAATTTTATTGAATCTGATGGAATTTCTTTTAAATGCTCTGTTCAGAAGATGAAAAGCTTTATCATGCTTAGGTTTAGATTTAATCCAATATGAACTCCGTTAGCAGAAAATGAGAAAGGAAATGTAACTAGGTGTGAGGAATGTTAAAATGCTGAGGCTTTGAAGCATTTAAGCTTTTTCAGTAGCTGCTGATTTTTCCTCTATTTTAATACTTCATCTAACAGTTGCGAATTTCAGCTATTATCTGTGACTGCAGTTTAGCTCCCACAGAAACTATAATTTAAAGTTTGGTATAAAATTAGAAGTCCCATTCTTCACCCTTAGGTGATTTAATGAGACTATGTGAATGACAACAGCACACTTGACTAGAAGAATAAGCACAAATACAAACACAGGAGAACACTGACTTATCAAAAGTATTACAGATAAAACTGAAAAATCATGCATTTGAACTTGTAAATGGACTGGGCTTTTAGTTTCAAATTAAAAGCTTGCCATAGCTGAGTATGTCAGACCAATATGTGAACAGCTGAAAAATCCATATATCCATTCTCGAAAGCCAGAATACAGACCATGATCTATTAACTTCCTTAAAAACAATTTTTTCACTGCAACTAACAGGGGTGCACAAATCTGGAATGCATTTAAATGCCTAGAGCACACAGATGGATAACAAAGTCACAGGAGCCATCCTTACTCCTCTCTGCTCCTGTTACTAACCCCATAAGCTTACTCTGTTAGCAGTATGTTAGAGGAACTTAAAAGGTCAATTTGCCTTCAGCTTGCTTAATTAAATGATGGCAATCCAGTATACAGGAACAGTCTTTCTGGTATTCCTGCTCCTTCCTGCACAATACATTTGGTAATGTTTTTGCATAATACAGTTGGCAATAATGTTTTTTGCATCCCTGCTGAAAAAACTCGATAGGAAATTAACTCTGACACTTCATGTGATAAGAAAATCTCTTCTTAAATGGTCAGTATATTTGTTTTTACTCATAGTGTGCAGTAGGATGCAAATGCTTCATACCAGAGAATCTGTCATGCTTGCAGTATGAAATATATTGCACATTTACAATGAAGAGTAACTGGAAGTTCTTCAGGTATAATCCAGCATATCACACTGGAAAAAATTTGCCTACAAAAAGAGCTTCTCTGAGACTTTCAATAGTATAATGATTCATGCAAAATATAAACCGACCATCTCTAATAGCTCCAATTCAATTCAGACTGCAGATCCTACATTTCAACTCATCAATTTTATCAAGTAAGTTATTTTACTTGGATTCTGCTGCTGTACTGTGTCTGCGTGATATGTTACTATCTTCATGAGATTTTGTTTCATAAGAACATCATAAATTAAAGAGAAGGCTGTTAGAAAGCAATTAATGGAGTGAATGGATAATTTAATAAACACTAACTCAATTGTGAACCTCAATATCAGAAATCATCAAGAAATCAGATGTAGATCACATTAATAATTTCACTTGAACACCTGCTTCATTTGGCAGGTTTAGCTCTCCTTAGGCATTGTGTAGGAAACTGGCTGACAAATGTCAAACTGTATGACAAATTCTGGTGCATTGTGTCATAGCTCTTGCATGCTCAAGTACTGCCACATTTGGTACAAATGTCTGATGAACATGAGGAAAATTCACAGAGTTTTCCAGCTAGAACAGATTTGCCTTATGAGATCTAAGAGATCACACAAAAGACTGGGTAAGAGAATCTCAAAGGTGCAACACAGATCACACCAGATGAGAATAAACCTTTGTGTATTTGTGAGTCCTGGGAGCTTTTAGACACTGTTTAGAAAGACCAGAGGAAGAACTACCAATATGTCTTGAAGCTAACCTTGCACCCTCTCTGTCATAAACTTTTTGTAATCTGTGGCCACAGGCAGCCTCCTCTCTCATCCTGCAGACTGAAACACTTACTTGTCTCTGTAGTTCTATGTATTGCAATATGGAATCCCTCTAATCTTTAAACTTTGTCATTTCCCCCCATGATAGGGGTTGTTAAAGGTAATTTACAGGAATTTATGTTTGTTATCCTGAGGAACTCTAAATCTTGCTGAGCCTCCACATGCTTATCCATTTTCCTTAAACAAAACCAGTTTCATGTTGTTCAAGACGTCTAAAATAAGACAAAGTTGTTTGTTTTGACTATGTCAAATTCCTTCAAATATGAAAGATAACAACATTCATCTAATTTACCTCACAGTATTCCTCAGAAGACTAGTTGTTCAAAAGACTAAATGATTTGAAGATTAATGCTACTATAGAAAAATAATCTTCATCCTTTATAAAGAACTTTCCACCTTCATAACATAATATAGCTGCTAAATATAAGGGAAGAGGTAAGATTTAGAGACTAGCTCAAGGCTTTAGGCATTTGAGGACTTGAATTCAATTGCAAGTCATTGGCAAAGTGAGAAGGTCAATGCAGCAGGTAATTTAGCTTCCCTGTGCCTTAATTTATCTAGAGATATAACAGTAAATTTGCCATTTTGGTACAGTAATGTGAGGCCCTCTAATGAAAAGAGTTACATAAGTGAAAATGATTACATATATATAAACGAAATGTATCTAGATTCTCATTCTTTCAGAAGTGCTATTATTGTTGTGATTGTTTTATTGCAGTTTCTGCCATTCACTTGGTACTCAAAGCTGCTGACTGATTTTTCTCAAAGGCAAGCCCATAAAAAACCAGTAATTGTTACTCTGAAATCAGAAGTCAGCTTTTTAGCTTTGCCTTCAGTGTTCAGTTCCCTTTTGCCTTTGCTGAGGATAAAATGCTACTTAGATTAATTAATTCAAAAATGCTTCAGACAAATGAACATTATTTTCTTCTTCTTACTGTCCTCCCTTCCAACCTCTTATGAAATGCCTCAGGTTCATTGTAGGCTCATACCAATATTTAATTTTATGTCACTAATCGTATAATTAGCTGACATCAAATAAAAGTAAATAATCTGCAGAAAAGAACGTTATCTTTCAATCTTAATATTCCACCTGTTTACCTAAGTTCTTAGTAAGCAAGTAATTTTCTTGATTTTTTAAGACTAAGTGAAACCTCTCTCCTAAACAGTCCACAGCACTTGCAACTGGGTTAGAAAGTTTTATATATTAGTCAAAGTGTGGTAACAGTTACAGTAAGAATCCACACTTCAGCCTTCTTCATCTTTGAAGGTGTGGCTGGCTACTCCAATGCTAGAGCCAAATGAACAATTTACAATAAAGACATCTGAAAAGAAAGCACATGGTAATAAAAACAGATACTCACCTGATACATGTGAGCTGTATTTGTTCCCAGATACTTTGCACCATACAGTTTTCCATCAGGCCATTTCACTTGGACAACCTCTCCCTCTGCAGGTGGACCCAGCCTCAGGCAATCTCTGCTCTATTTACAAAGAAGGATGGATTCTCAAATCAGTGAGGGAGCCACTGCACTGAAATTACCAGTAAGATGCTTTTACAACTTGGTAATTGGAGAAGATTTATTACCATGCATGTTTCAAGTTTTATAATCCTGCTAATGGGCTAATGCTAATGTTAGCCCTTATGAAAATGAAATACTGACCAAAGAAACATGAGATCTCTTTACAGCTTGATGCTGCACTGGCAAGACAATGTATGCGTAAATCAGATAGCTATCAGCAACTGTGATACACTTCCACCAAAATTAATTTCTAACACACACTTAAAATAAGGATCACTAAAGTGCAATTGCAACACTTTCTCTTTCACATATCCAAGTAATTAATGTTTAGTTAACCACAGCACATTTTTGCTGGATGCTGCCTTTGCTGACTGACACATACGTGGCTCAAAATATAAATGGTGAGAATGCCGATGAGTTTTTGTTTAGCTGATGGAGAAACACTGAATCCAAATGCTTACAAAATAAAATTAGGGGGAAATTTTTTTTTTACATAAGATATAAATCATTTTTGTTCTGATGGTTTGGCCAACTTTTGTGCCTGACTTGTTGAGCATGTCAGAGCATCAGTAGATGCAACATATCCTTGTAATGGTTTCTTCTGTCCCATATGTCTCAGTATGACCTAAATGATTCATTTTCAGAGCACACCAACCACACACCCATAACAGCAGCTGCTCACATGAGGAAATAAGACAAAGGACTAGAAAATGATGTCACATCTGGGCTCACCAATTCTTTGTTCAAATCCTCACCCCAACGAAGGCATCTCTACTTCATAGTGATTACATCACAAGACCTGTCATGTAAATTAGAGCTAATTTAGTGGTATTCTCCTAGGTGTGACTTACTCATTGACCACATTACCTGAGCTCACCCGTAAGTGGTCTAAAGTGGGAAGAGAAAAGATAAACACAAGGATTCAGGTATAAGAATTCAGTGACAAGGTCCTGCATGACCTGGCACTATCTCAGGTTGCCACAATACTATCACTATTTTCTTAGATTTACATAGAATAACTTGGAAAAACATTTGTATTTTGAGTTGAACAATTTTTTCAACCAAAGCCAATGATCATCATGACAAAGAACTTAAAATGTGGGAGCAAAAATGCACTTCAGTGATCCTCACTTGGACATTATCTTGATGTAGTATCATTCTAGCCAAATCCAACCTTTATAAACTGATTTTAATCACATGTATCTTAATCCATGGGTTTGATTCAACACGGGATAAAAGAAATTAAAAGCTGGATTTTCACAGAAACACTTTCCTGCATGACAATACTGTCTCTGTCACCCCTCAGGTGCTGTGCAAAGCAGACAGCTTTAAAATACGCCCTCTGTGTTTGCCTGGCAAAGGTTGCTGTGACAAACACAGAAAGATGTATCTTTTCAACGTCACCATATATTTGGAGTAGGTGGAATTACTGTATTACCCTTCCCAATATTTTCAGGAGAGGCAGGAGAGAAGGGGAAAGGATGGCTGCTGCAGTGGAATAATTATGACTTCACAGGGGACAGGGATTACTAAATACTATCATAGCTCTGGCTATAAATTAAATTAGACTGTATTTTTAGTTGCTCTCTCCTCAGTGATGATTGTCAAAATGGTTACTGTCATTATGATACCTCTTCCGCTATTTATTTATTGCGAAAGTGCAAAAAGGAGTCTTGGCTAAGTGTCTTGAAACAAACTTTTAAAATGCATCATGAACTGGAGTAAATTTCCTGAAAACAAGCAATCCAACAATGTCGAACCTAACATTAATTTTCCAAGAACAAAAGCCCAGCATGAATTACTCCCTTTGGAACTTGCACAAGAAAAAATATCTCACAAACTCTCTAGGATAGCTAATGGAATTGCTCATTTGGAAAATTAGAGTCCTCATGCAAATAACTAGACAAATAACAACCTCATTCTTCATGTATCATCACAATGTCTTAGTCCATGGAACAGTATTTGGAAAATTGGTACTAGTTTTTATTAATTTCTACCAGAGCTCCTACCTTTTATTTTCACAGGATCATAACCATTTGAGATTTTCTTTTTACTGCACACATAATTCTTACAACTTTTTTCTTGGGAATGATGACCCATTTCTTAGACTGACAAAATGGCAAAAATGCAACCTCAGTTTTTTCAGTCATATAACGGAAAGTCAGACAGCATATGGTTGGTATAGCAATCCTTCCATATCCCCATATACCACCTGTAAATAGTGTGGGCTAAATCTACATTCAGCTTATAGACCATGCACAGTTCCCATACAATTATATAATGTATTTCTTTCTTTATAGAAATGAACAAATCATGCCCATCTGTACTGAAAATACAATTCACTTACATGTCCAGTTTCACATTCCTGCTGTTGCACAGCTCAGAGCTCCAACTCCAACCACAACTAGCTATGTATAAAGATGAATACTACAAGGCCTCCCTGGGCCTTAATCCAGCATTCAACAATAGTCACAGTGAAAAAGTCTTAAGTGAAGAAAAAATTCTGTGTTGTATTTCACACAGAATTTTTATGTATCACATTTCCTGTATTTCAGTTGGTACCTGTTGTCTTTCACCCTGTCACTCTGCACCACCAGGAAGTGTGTGGCTTTATCCTCTTTACTTCGCTCATCGCATGTTTACACATTTGGATAAGACCCTTCTGGGTCTACTGTTCTAAACGGTCCAAGCTCTGTCAGCCCCCTCACATGACAGTTGCTTCAGTTCCTCTATCACTTTCATATCCTTTTAGGATATTTGCTCCTCTATGTCCACATCCTTCTTGTACAGGTAAGACCATAACTAGACACATTAGTGCAGATATGGTCTCTCCAGTGTTAACTTTACAGCCATTCAAAAAGACACTTTAAGAGCAAAACCGGAGAAGGATGAGGAGGAGGAGGAAGAGGAGGAGGAGGAGGAGGGGGAGGGGGGGAGGGTCAGGGGNGGGGAGGAAGAGGAGGAAGAGGAGGAAGAGGAGAAGGAAGAGGAGGAGGAAGAGGAGGAGGAAGAGGAGGAAGAGGAGGAGGAAGAGGAGGAGGAAGAGGAGGAGGAAGAGGAAGAAGAGGAGGAGGAGGAAGAGGAAGAAGAGGAGGAGGAGGAAGAAGAGGAAGAAGAGGAAGAAGAGGAAGAAGAGGAAGAAGAGGAAGAAGAGGAAGAAGAAAGGCAGTACTTTCTGGGTTTAGAAACATTTATTTTGGAATTCATTACATACACTAAACTAAAATAGTAAGCAGTATTTGCAACAGATGTTGGGAGTACATGTTGAAATACTGGGGTTGTCTTCTACACTGTCATTAAGGAATTCACATGTACAGCACTGCAGATAAAGAAGACTTTTTCTCTATTTTTCTTCTGATATTCCATTGTTTTTACTAGAGAGGTTGATTTGGTTTATTAAGGCTGGACAGAGAATTGCAAGTAACAAATCCAATTCCAGTGGCCAGTGATGGCTGACACAGATTAGGAACTGTGGAGCCACACTAAGAAAATAGAAGGAAGACTGCACCTGAAGCATGCACTGTAATCCAGGAATTTAAATGCTGCAATATTCCCATAATTTGAATACAGCGACTGACACTTGAAGAAATTATCTTCAAATATGTTCAAATGCTTTCCTACATTCAGGCAAAGAGGTATAGATATTCTGGTCTAAGGTGAATTTATGAACTATTGAGACTATTCTCCCAAGCTGTCAAAAACTGATGTACCTTGGACAATTACAATTTTATTTCGACAATGTTTTCCCTGATTATTCGGTTATTAAATCAGCTATCTCAAACTCAATAATTATTTTTAAAATTGTAAGACTGTAAGAGACTTTTACTTCTTTTAGATTTGATCCAAAGGAGCCAAATGAAAACAAATATCTACCCCTGAACCTCTATATGGGCTTGGGGGAGCAGTGTTCCTTCCACTGTAAGCAAAGCACAGGTTCGTGTCCACCTGATGAAATTGAATAGGTACCAGTCTATGGGTCTGGTGATATGCAACCTAGAGCCCAGAGGAAACTGGCTGGTGTTTTTCCCAAGCCACTCTCTATCATATTTGAGAATACAGAGCAGTCAGACAAAGTTCCTGGTGGCTGTAACAGGAAACATCACTCCTGTTTTTAAAATTAGGAGAAAAGTAGAGTAAGGAAAATATAGACCTTTGAGCCTCACCTCTGTGCTTCAGAAGATCATGGAGCAGAGCCTCATGGAAGATGTGTTAAGGCATATGCAAGACAAGGAAGTGATCAAAGACAGCTAACATGGCTTTGCTAAGGCCAAATCATGCCTGACTGATTTAGAGGCCTTCTATGATGGTGTCCTGGTTCTGGCCAGGTCAGGGTTAATTTTTGCAGTAGCCAGGAAGGGCATGGCTAGAGCCTGGAGGTTATTCTATACCACCTCATGTCATTGCTGGGCACAGGGAGAGGGATTCTCTTCTAGGGAGAAGAGGTTCCTTGCAGTCAGTGTGGCACAGGAAGTCATCTGATACTGTCTATTGTTGGGGAGGGCACTGGTCATTGTATCTCAAAAACTTATTTAAAAATAGTAAAAAGTGGCCCATACGGCATTTCTTAGGGGAGGTATAAGCCCAAAAGTAGACAAATGTTTAAAACTGCTGCAGAAAACAGTAATAGTCTCATAGAAAATCACCAACACTTGTCCATTCAAATCAGGGGTCCATCACATCACCTGGCTCCTGTTCATGGTTTGGATGATGTGATTCCACCCTGAGTCAAGAGAGGATGGATGAGTTGTGATCATGAAAATCTCCAACTTGATCCTGCAATTGATATCATAGACTAGTGTGCTTGCTTTCAAAGGTGCTTTTGCCTCCCCCTCATGCTTTTGCATAAGCATTCTGTAGAACTTCTACTATTCAGATGAACAAAGTCGATATTCATTTTGATCGTATCAGAGTGGGAGATTAGTAAACTCAGTTCTTACATCTGTGCTCTTGCAATGGGCTTACTAGGGGAGAAAAGAATAAAACATTGCAAGGTAAAAAGACATTTGCAATCCATAAGCAGCAAGTCTGAAGACGTTTCTCTAAAGCTGATGAATATTCCTGAGACATTTCCCTGAACATAGCCCTAAAAATTCATATATATGAAAAACCCCAATACAATAAGGATTGTGATTTCCTATGTATGAAAAGATAAGGCCAACAACTTGGAAAGCTGTTGAAGAAAAATAAATTTATGGTATATAGTATTAAATGTGAATATTCTCTGCAAGTGGTTCCCTCTTGAAGATTACTCATATTCACCACTAAGTCATCTGAATAAGCATAATATTTTTTCTAATATCACTGTTTACGAACCTGAGGTTTACATTCAGTAGCTGGCATAATTTAAAGTAAATTTTTAGACAGGTAGAATAGCCTCCTCTTTTTCCAAACCATTTCATTCTTTTGAAACTAGTTAAAAAATTATCAAATCTACCATACCAATAACATTCTCCCACCCATTTCCCAGGGGGATGACTCTACAAAATCCACAACACAGAGTAGTCAACTGTCATCAAGCATTAGCTAAGA
Source organism: Callaeas wilsoni (assembly GCA_013398955.1). NCBI lineage: Eukaryota > Metazoa > Chordata > Aves > Passeriformes > Callaeidae > Callaeas > Callaeas wilsoni. The sequence continues at coordinate 121,701 of VWPU01008223.1, read as the reverse complement.
CAGAAGACAAATCCAGCTGTCACCTCTTTCTTCAGGAGTGTTTTAACTGAGCAATCCCAATAGCTTTGCTATTTTTCAAATCTTTCTAGTTTAGACTGTATTCAAAATAAATTATTTTGGTTTGTTTAAATTGTATTCAAATTACAGTATTTTCCTCAATGTCACTTAGCAAACATTTCTGTGTCTCCTTGTCACTCCCAGCTTTCACTTCCTGATTTGCTTTGTTTCCAAACCAAGGTACAAAATGTCCCACTGTTTATTGAAATTGTTGTCAAATAACACTGAACAGGTTGAAGGTGGTTAAGTGTGGCTCTTGCAACAGATTTTGTGAACTAGTACATACTTCTAATCTGTTTTTTGCTGTACACCACTGTAAATGTAGCAAGAGAATAAAATATAGAGAAATTTAATGAATTGTTTCACTTAATGTTAATGTAATTGAATAAAAATACCCAGAACCAGACTATCCCAGGGATTATTTTTCCTGGGATGCTATGAGTTTAAAGATGGTTCAAATGTTAGCTCAAAAGTAGTATTTGTAATGATTATTTCAGCCGAATGTATTTATCATCTTTCAAAGTCACTCATTATTACTGTATCATATGACACCAAAACCCTCTAGGAAGACATATTTCAATCACTCGACAGCAGTCTTCCAGAAAGACTGTGTAAGGATCCATTTCATTGTGCTGCTGTAGCTTTCTGTATTAGACAGTTCTTCCAAATTCCAGTATGCTCTTGTCCATGCAATCAGGCAAGATGGAATGGCAAAAGGCAGAGGTAAGAAGAAGCTTGGCTTCAGCCCCACAGTGTGCCTGGTGAAACAGATCCTTTCTTTATTGTTCCATCCCTGCTGCAGAGGGGCCATGGCACAATATTTTAATCCTTCTCCTGGCAGACTGAAAGCTCATGATCTAGCCCTGAGGTTACAAAGATCAAAGAGAAGCAGATATTGAAAAGACTGACTAGAGAGAACTCAGATTCTGTAATTGCACTAAACTTGGCTTTTCTATGTACCTACATATCATTTTTACTCTAAAGCATACTGTGTTCATAAATTCATACATATTGTTAAAATCAATCAGAGAAATTTTTCTGTCATCCCCTGCATTTCTTAAATATCTAAGAATAGTTCAGACCTTGCTGTTAGTCTATCTAACCATAATTTGCATGGAGAAAGCCATTTCTAGGACATTTTATCCTAGAAATGTCATGGTTTCTGGAAAATAACTTAAAATTAATGCATGCTCTCCGAAACTCAAAACTCCAAAACACCTCTGTCCTCTTATATTTGAGAAACTGAAATTCACTTTACAGCAAACTGAATTCATAGCATATTCATTTCAATTTAAAGCAAATGAGTATTCTTGTGTTAATCACAAAATTAACAGTAACTTCTCACAACACAGAAAAAACACACTAACTACATCTGATTTTCACTGGTAAGACTTCAAGTGGGTTTCTAGTCCCTAGACTTAAAACATGAAAAAGTGAGAAAAATCCAGGCCTGATTATTTGGCTTTTGCACAGAAATGCTCCTCATGGTTATTCCAGCTGAACTGCAGGAATACCTTTTAAATTCTCCCCTTAAATCAGGACCTGAGTTAAATTTGCTATCCTACCTCACTGCTTCTAGGGTACACATCATGAGATCGTGCTCCCTGCACCAATAGAAACCAGATGAAGATGATTTGACAGGAAGGAGTGCAGAAACAAGCACAGGGTAGCCATACCATCAGGAAGTGGCCTTTCCAAGGTCATTCTGCAAAAGAACTTGACGCAAATTTTCTTCTCTGCCTACATTCCTTCAGCTAATCTTAACTTTCAACACAAATGCTAGTGACTAAGCTTCCACAGTCCTGCTCACTGGTGATTGTTTCATAAAAGGAGCATGACTAAGGCGATTACAACCAACACCTCTAATTCAGAAAAGCTGGCCATACAGACAAATACCACACCCCAACTGCAAATACTGACTATATCTACCAACACTGTTAAAGTGCAAGTGCAGAAACAAATTGTGGAAACTCTCTGAAACAACCACTGATTTCAACAAACTATCACACTGTGTTTTTCTTTCAGAAGCTGATAGTATATACTAGTTCACGCAAATTTTTAGAAACACAAAATTAGGTTTCATATGTTCCAAGACAATTTGAATGAAAAGGAGAGTGGTAGCTAATTTGTCACAGTCAGAATTTTATCTAAACAGGAACAGCAATTTACACAGTGCATTAGCATTTGAAAGAGAAGGCCTGATTCCCAGAAGTGCAGTTCCGGGTTTGAATTGGTATAAATTCAGTGAAATCACCAGATTAACAGAATAGTTACTGTAATTCAACAAATTTAGCCTTGAATCACAGAATGCAAGTATAAAAATACTTTAAATTTATGTATAATATGTTGTCTTTAAAATATGACTGAGTGTTCTCCTACAAAGTGAATATACACTTTTACAAAAGAAAACTGGAATATAAATTGGACTGTGCATTCTCAAATAAATCTAAAAATTTCTTATTTTCGATACAGCTTAGAAAGCTACTATTTTAACCATTGCACTGCCTTTCAGCAAAGTATTAATAACACAAATTCATGTATAATGCTAATTGATAGACACAGAATTGCCCAGAAGACAACAACTCAAACCCACATTGCAGAATGCGACTCAGGATGTCCAGGGTGGTACTGAGCATCACAATAAGGTACAGTAGAGAGGACACTAAAGGGTACAACATACTCTTATGGGACAAAACTGAGTGTCAGCAGTAGGAAGCTGAAGTTGCCAAGGACACCCGGATGTCTGATTTGCTATGAGGAATAAGGCTTCTGCAGTGCAGCAGACAATACTATCTTATGCTTACATTAAAGTCAGATGACACTGAATGCTACACTAGTGCCTCGTATCCTGCCCACCTGTATATTGGCTCCCTGTAAATCAATTACATTCAGGTGAATACAAAGACCAGCTTAGGTGAGTACAAAGACCTGCTCCTGCCCTTTCCCCAGGATGCAACACACACGAAGGAAAATGCGAGTCTTCCAACACTACCTTCACTGACCCCCAGTTAGTCTGGAAATAATTTTCTTCTGCACAACAGCAGTATAAACTAACAGATGAAAAAATCCTACAGTTCCTAGATTACCTCAGAAAAGAGGTGGGAGGTAAAATAACACTCCTACCCCAATTCCAGCAGTCCCACCACATCTCAGCAGTTCCTGTGCAATTCTAAGGATTTCACCATGTTCCACAGGCTCATTAAAGCTGTACTCATTGTGGTCCTGGACAAGGACACACATTGTCTTTGCAAACACAAGAAACACTGTAATATATTTCTGTCTCTCACCTGCCTCACTGCAAAGTCAGCCATCTTATCATGAACTGCAAAGTAATGACTTATTTTCCATTTTGTTTCTCCTGCTGAGCTGTGAGGCATTACCTTCAACTCATCTAACATCATTATTGTTAAGGATCCATAAAACATTTCATCATAAAGAGGAAAGGCTATTCTACAAGGAAATGGTATAAAGATAATAATTATATTTAAGGCTTTAATTTGCCTATTATCTGTTTTATACTCATTTTTTACACTTATCTACTAAGTTGCCTGTCTTTCTGCTGTAATAAGAAACAAAAAAGCAAGAGCAACAGAAAAATTATTCATGTTCTCCATAATGGAGTAAAGTGAAAGCAACTCACTTAAATCAACAGTTATGGTACTGTACAACAAGTTTTAGATTAAAATAAGACTATTGCACCTGCTGATGCTTTGTAGCTTCAAGAGTTAAACAATGGAATAAAACCCTTCAATCTGCAGCCTTAGAACTTAGTCTTTGGTTTTGAAATTGCTTGATTTTAACTTATTAAGAGCACAGTTTTAAAAACAGGAATTAATTTGTATCAGTATTCAGAAGATGCAAACAATTATTCACATGTAAAAAGCATAGCATTCTGTGTATAAGCACTTGTAAATCTAGTGAAAAAGTTCACAACTACAAAAATGTGTTAAAATAAATTTTCCCTGTTCACAAATTAAAAGTAAATTCTTCAAAACATATATAAATATTTAACTTATTGGAGTATTTCACAGAACAAGAAAGTAAAATCCTACACAATTTCTATAAACCCATCAAGCTAGGAAAAGAAACCTAAGTTTTTTCTGAGACATGTAATGCAGCTCTCAAATTTACTTCCCAAAATTTTTCAGAATTACCTGTCAATGATCACATCATACAACTTGTTGAGTAGTAAGTTCAATTACACAGCAATTTTGTAAAGCTGCAAAAAACAATTTTACCAGCCCAACATGAATTTCACATTATTCAGTTTACAGACTCAACGTCACAGTTAAGAAACCTTCTAGAAAGCTGCTAAACAAATTATAATTCATTATGTCTCTTTTCCACATCACAAAAACAATTCTCAGAACTTTTTGACTACGTTTATACCAATACAATCTAGCCTCTTGCTACCTTCAGAAATCCATTACTTTCCTATTTCACATTCTCAGAAACTGCTGGTGATGATGATACTGGAGTGCACCCAAAATCTATAGATTGCCCAGAAAGTGTGCAAATCAAGCATTCTAATTTCCTTACAAATTTTTATGCATTTACATGCCATTATAATAAAACTTGAACAATAAGCCATTATTGTATGCTAACAGTCTAATGGAACTTTCACAAAGAGGCAGTAAACACTACTATCTAAAACTTTGATTTGAACAGGGAGACAAGCAGAAAAGAGTTGTCAGAAGACATAAAGAGAGAAAGGTATACAGAAGAGAAATCACTAGGAAAAAATGCTGGAAACTAGTCAGGAGTTTAGTCATTTATAATGCCAGACAAGGTTGATAGAAGAAAAGTAACATATATCTTCTTTGTAAGACAGATTGTCAAAAGAACACAGCATCCCTTGGGAATTACTAGGGCTAGAATCAAAACTTCTATTTTTTTAGATACAGGTGGACATTAAATGGGCTCTCAAGACTTACGTGCTAGCCCAGTATCTCCAAATGTTTATTGTTCAAGAAGTATAGTTTTTCAAAAGCAGAGGCAAATGTATTAACATAATAAACACTGAGAAGCTGACTGGGTGACACATCTGCAGACACACACTTCCTGCACCAGTGGAAGTCAGTAGTCATAGACAAAGTCATTAGGGAGAAGTTCCTGAAAAGAAGTAAGATTTTGTTCTTGAAACTACATCCTGAGCACTGACACTCACAGCTCTCAAGCATGAGCTACCTTTTCTAACCTGCATATGCAAAAAGTAATGGCACCAAAATAATGGCACATTATGGTTTTCTACTAATATTCCCCTTAGCTGGCTTGGAGGAAATAATTTTCGAAAAACTGTCCAGCTAAATCTCATTTGTTCTGCATCTCAAAGGAGGATGAAGTAAATCTGTTCTGTCTCTCATTTGTCTAATAATGCCCAATTGTCTTGGGACAATCTGTATTCAGCCTGACTCCTTCACCTGTGAATTACCCCAATTAGTTTGCCTTGTCTCAGGTAATTACTAAGGTTGTAAATGCCTACACAGTTTCGAAGCACTGCCAGAAATCTAGGCCAGGAAGGATCATGCAAAACCTCAGTACGTCCATGATTATCAAAGCAGACAGAACTGGCAGCTTTCTACACATAGTGTGTAGAGTATATGTGTATGCAGTACACATATAGAATAGAGTGTGGGTCACGGGATGTCAAAACTTTTATTTCATAATTTTGTAGGATATGAAGTGAGCATTTGTGGCCTGGGATAGTAGAGGATTGCAAAGAAGTCCCTCACTGAAAAAAGTTGTGGGTTATTGTTAGGGGTTTATTTCATTAACAGATTCTTAACCGACATTGCTATCACACTGGCAGGTTTTTCTTCAAATACTAGTAACTAAAATCTGTTGGGTTTTTTTTCTGTGGGTTTGTTTTTTTTTTTAACAAAGAAAGCGGAGGATAACAATTTTAGATGCTGTGAAATCTACGTGCACACAGTAAGAAATTGTAGCCTTTGTAATAATTTCAGTGAAGTACTTTGGTTGTCAGAGTTCTCAATAGCCCTGTTCCTCCCTCTCCTGACAGTAGCAAATTTAAAGTATTGATAGACACAGAAAGACAGAGTTTAATCTTCTCATTTTCTGTTCACACTGATGTCTTTCTTGGGTCCACTGGTGGAAGAAGGTACTGGCATTAGGTAAAAAAATTCTGTTAAGGATTCAGGTATCACTGTTGGTATGATAAAAAATATTCACTTCTTGGTGGTCCTTTTTTCATGCTTGAATTTTTCTCAAGATAAGGTGGCATCCACTTTAAAAAAACTGGTATACAAAAAAAAGATCAAGGAAAATGTCTGACAGAGCAACACGACATGCAAAAATGAACTGAAATTATCTCTGAACAGAAGGGTCTAGCTGGAGCTCAGTAAAGAAAGGAGAGTTTATCACCTTAATAAGAAGAGGCAGCCAGCTCAGGAGGATGTTGTGAGGTTATGCAGGGAGAGAATCAGAAGAGCCAAAGCCCAGCTAGAATGTAATCTGTCTACTGCCATAAAAGACAATAAAAAAAGGTTTCTATAAAGATTCACACCAAAAGGAGGGCTAAAAAGAATCTCCATCCTTAACTGGATGCTGTGGAGAAACACAGTGACAAAGAATGAGGAAAAGGCTGAGGTATTTAACTGCCTTCTTTGCCTCAGTCTTTAATACCAGTTGTTCTGTTAGAACCAGTCCCCTGAGCTGAAAGACAGGAATAGGGAGCAGAATGAAGCCCCCATAATCCAAGAGGAAATGGTCAGCAACCTGGTACACCACTTAGACACACACAAGTCTATGGGACTGGGTGGGATCCACCCAGGGGCACTGAGGGAACTGGTGCAAGAGCTTGCTGAGCCATGTTGCATCATTTACCAGCAGTTCAGACTAACTTGGGAGGTCCCAGTTGAAGGGAGGCTGACAAATATTACACACATCTCCAAGGTGGGTCAAAAGGTGAACTTAGGGAACTACAGGTCTCTCAGACTGAGTGCCAGGGAAAGTTGCACTTTCCTTCAGTGCCAAGGAAAGTCACGGAGCAGATGATCCCAAGCATCATCAAACAGCATGTGCAGGAAAATGACACAATGAGGCCCAGCCAGCAGGGGTTTGTGAAAGGCAGGTGCTGCTCGACCAACACGATCTCCTTCTGTGACAAGGTGACAAGCTTAATGGATAAGGAAAAGGTTGTATATGTTGTCTACCTGGACTTTGGTAAAGCCTTTAATGGCATTTTATACAACATTCCCCTGGAGAAACTGGCTTTCCATGGCTTGGACAGACACACTGTTCACTGGATTAAAAAACCTTCTGGAAGTCTGGGCCCAGAGAGTGGTAGTGGATGGAATTACATTCAGCTGGGAGCTGGTCATCAGTGGTGGTCCCCAGGGCTCAGTACGGGGGCCAGTTCTGTTTAGTACTTTCACTGATGACCTGGACAAAAGGATCAAATGAACAGTCGGTCATTTTGCAGAGGATACCAAGCTGGGTGAGAGTGTTGATCTGCTGGAGGGTAGGCAGGCTGTGCAGAGGGATCTGGACGGGCTGGATTGATGGGCCAACACAAATGGTGGGAGGTTCAACCATGGGAAGTGCTGGGTCCTGCCCCTGAGTCACAACAAGCCCAGGCAGCATTCCAGGTTTGTAGAAGGCCAATGGCATCCTGGCCTGTACCAGCAATGGTGTGGCCAGCAGGACCAGGGCAGGGATTGTCCCCCTGTACTTGGCACTGGTGAGGCCACACCTTGAATCCTGTGTTCAGATTTCAGCCTCTCACTCCAAGAAGGACATTCAGGTGCTGGAGCATGTCCAGAGAAGGGCAACAGAGCTGGTGAAGGCTCTGGAGCACAAGTCCTGTGAGGAGCAGCTGAGGGAGCTGGGAGTGTTTAGCCTGGAGAAAAGGAGGCGCAGGAGTGACCTTATTACTCTCTACAGCTCACTGAAAGGAGGGTGTAGCCAGGTGCCAGTTAGCCTTCTTGACCCAGGCAACAAGTGTTGCCTTGTGAGATGTGATGTGAGATGTGAGAAAATGGCCTCAGGTTGCCCCAGTGAAGGTTTAGATTGGAAATGAGGAAAAATTTCATCAAAAGGGTTATCAAGCACTGGAACAGGCTGCCCAAGGAAGAAGCTGAGTCAACAGCCCTGGCTGCAGTCAAAAGACATGCAGAGGTGGCACTTATGGACATGGTTTAGTGGTTGCCTCAGCAGTGTTAGGTTAATGGTTGAACTCAATGATTTTAAAGGTCTTTTCTTACCAATATGATTTTGTGAAAATTAAGTTCCCATTCTTGCTTTTGACAGCTGTAACCTAAATGTCTTAACCTGAACTAATACATACTTTTTAAAGAGGTTGCTTTTTGGGTTTTACCAGAACCTCAGAAAATTACAAAATTGTGGTTCTGCAAAAAATCCTCATGAACTCCTGAATATAGGATCAATTGTCCTTCCAAACACATCTACCTCATTTCATCAACACTTAAGATGCTCTTGCTTTTAAGGAATAATTACAGCAGCATTCCATAAGCTGGCATGTTAACACAATGCTATTTGATTTATAGATTTTCATAAGTAAAGTTCATTTTGGGTTGTGGACATGACTACCCACAGACCAACTTAATCTTCTCAATGGATAACACCAACATTTATATGCTTATAAGTAAACTAAAACACAGTGTGGTTATGTCATGGCAGCAATTACACTCATTTTTGTTCACCTAGTTTTGTTGATAACCACAAGGTGAATCCATGACATCAGAGAATTCTCTGTAAACTCATCGCTGAAGGACCAGCGCACTTACTGGGGCAAGGGCCTGGAAGGATGTTTACTATTTCAGGAGGTGTGTGCTCAGCTCTCCTGTAATCAGGCCTCTCTATAGACTCAAAGCATGCTTCACTCTGTAATCATCTGTCTTCTTCCTTGCAATCAATATAATATGGTGTTATCTATCTCCCCCCAAACACGTATACTGCAAAGCCTCCCCGCTCTTTTGTGATTTTAATAAGGTAACATGGGGACAACTTCATCCAAATCTTATACATTTATGTATATAAGGCATATTGGCAGCCACAACATATATAGAAACAAATAAATCTTCTAGCTATATACCAAGAGTAATAATTTCTAGCAAAATGCTAAGATATACCAGTGCAGATATATCCATTAGGTATCAACACAAAAAAAAAACCAAAAAAACCCAAAAAATAAAAACAAACCACCAACAAAAAAACCAACCAACCACCTAATCAAAAAATCCAAAAAAACCAAACAAACAAAAAAAACCCCAAACAAACGAAAAAAAAAGGAATTGTGGGCTACCCTCCCTCAATGATCAGACAAAAGAACTAAAAAACTTCCTGATGCATAATCTGTGAACTGACATCTTGACTACTAGTCAGAACAGTACTATTCTTGTTGCTGTGCTAGGGGCTGTTCGACAAGTTATGGAGCATTAACACTTCAAGAAGTGGCAAGTGGCACATATACATGCTGTCTGCTGGTATCAGTTACTCAGGACTGCAGTATATCCACTCCCTAGTTATGTGCATGCATCATTAAACTAACTGCAAAAGTTGTCATCTCATGTTCTTTAAGATATCATGTACTGTCCCCCTTACTGTAGTCTTCCCATTAATTACAAGAGGAATTTGTCCTGCTGTTGCTTCCAAGAAGAGATTGTATCAATATACTTCTTTATACCTATTACACCTTCTGGGTTGAAGGAAAACAGATTGGTTAGCATATCGAACAGCTAACTCACAGGTTTAAATCCCGCAGCTGAGGAGTGATTAGTCTAAGAAACCCAACACCCAAGCAATAATGTTGAAATTAAAAAATCTAAATATGTGTCCATAGCTAACACACTTAATAACTCCCCAACTAATATAGTTAGTAAATGCTAACACAAACCAAGAGAAATACATATGAGAAGAGAACAATGTATACCTTGATTTGGTTGTTATTGAATGCAATCAGAGTTTCATGAAGCTTCAAGACTGAACTTTCCCTGCTCCCTATTTTCCTCCTTAAAAATAAATCACTGTGTCTGAACATTGGAATTCTGGTCTATTGTGAGCTGAGCTGAAATTATGTAGTGGATTCAGCACATACTGGAAGAGGAAAAAGCTCCTGCTATCTTTGTGAGCTGGTTGAAAAGTGAAAACAGATTAGAAAAATAAGTGCTTCAACAGGCAGCAACATTCCTTTCACACCAGATTTGATGAATAAGTCCTCCCAGCGGCACTAACACCTGATACGCACATTGCATGGATTAGCAAGTTTTAGTCTGAGAAGAAGAAAAACCACTTTTTTTTCAGTTCCAGTAACTGCTGCAGGTATATTATCTAATGAAAACACAACAAGATTTCTCTAAGGAATATGAAATTCATTTGGTGTTTCCATCAAACAATTATATGTTGTTCATCCACTATCTGAGAAGCACTGAGGCATATCCAGACCTGGCTACATTTATTCTTGGCTCCAGATCAGACTCCCCCACTAGGACAACAGGCAGTTCCTCATCTTTGCCTTACCAGATCCTTGATGCAGGCATTTACAAAAGTGGTTTCTAATAACAAAACAGCCACATTTACTTAGTATCTTGATCATCCTAAATTATAATGTCTTTGACCATTGATGGAGCCTTTTGGAGTGTTTCGCGTTAAAGGATAAATTTTCAAAGACGTGTAAGAGAGATTTGCTGACTGACTTCTATTCAGACCACTGGGAGGTAAACAGCTCAATCAATCCTCAAACACCAACCTGAAATGCATCCTTTCAAATACCATATTTTCAAAAGATGCCAGACTTTTCAATAATGGAGAAGCTTCTATGAACAACAGTATTGTTTCCACTGACATATCTGTCAGTTAATGCTACTTTCAGGAAAGCAGAGGAGCTCAGACTTTCACAGGTGAAAAATATGGAGCACTCCTAGGAGTTGTATCCCTTGATCTGCGAAGCCAGTATTCTCTGGCACCACTGTGTAAGGCAGGCTCTTCCCCTCTAAATACAGAACAGGACTAAGTGAAAAGTGGTCTTGCAACAAACAGCACTTTTGCATATCAGTGGTCCCTTGAAGCTCTAACTTTTAAAGATTATTAGTAGAAGGTATACCAAAAGTACTGGTTTAGCACCAAAAAGGCTCAGAGGATCATGAAGGTAAACAAGGATTAGAGTCACATCACAAGAAAGATGTCAAAGGGCACTCGATGAACACCACAAAGCTTAATATCCCATGTACTCATTACAAATGTGGAAGGAAACAGCATCTTTATCCAGTTGTGAATTTTGTTCATACGTGCCAAATGCACATATGAACATGTGGTCTTTAAGAGTTATGAGAGTCATGGCAGTTTATGTAAGTGCATAAGGGAAATCAAAATCTCAGTTGCTTTTTGAAAATGTAATAAACTATACCACATATAGATAAACTACTATCTTCTCCCTGATGATTTTTATAATTAATAATGTAATCTCACGAACTAAATATCAGGAAGTGTAAATAAGTTGTTAGAACAGATTCCTGAGAGCTATTCTTCACATCACAGCAGAAGTTTTCTACTCTGCAAGGAATTTTTACAAGTTATCTCTAAGTGACAGAGAAGGATATATGGAACTCCCTCTTTCATATCCTTTATTAAATATATATTTCTTATTTAATTAAAAGATTTTCTAAGATTACTCTTGATGCATCTGGTCAGATGGCAAAGACTAATTAGAACAACCAAGGTTTGGAAGCCCATTAGAAAATAATCATTCTCAGCAGTTAAAGTAATAAACATGAACTGAATATTAAGATGTTATTTCTTCAAGGTCATAAGAAGTAGTTCAAGAGGTTCCAACTTTCTAATTCAAAAAAGAAAAACAATCAAATTCCATAAAAACTCACTCCAAAACCAAAAACCAAGAAAACAAACCAGAATGAATGGGAATCTGAGAAAGTACTTACTACAATGTCTTCAGGAAAAGTATCCAGACTGAAGGACCCATCGTCAAACATGACTTCATAGAAAAGCTGAGATGTCACTCCTATGACTCTGCAACTGTAGTACCGTGTATTTCTATGTTTCGTGATGACTGTCTGCCCAACTGTAATGGCTTTCCCACTTGCTTTAGCTCTCTTGAAAAAAAGGAAGAATTTAAAAGAAAAAGTAAATTTAAAATACCAGCTTACTCATAAAAAATTTATCAGTCTAAAACCAGGGTTGATAACAGCTCACCACTCAATGTAAAAACTTCAAATGAAATTAATTTAATTCAATCATGATAACACAATTTGTTTTACATACAAAATTTCTTCACTTTGTGGGAAAACAAATGACATTTGAAGAATACCAAATCACAGCATATTTTTGCAACTGATGCCTTAAAACTATTCTGCATTACATCAATAAGACAAAATTAGAAAAATTTGTAATTTTTATTTGTGGTATAGTTTGTAGAATTTTCCTGAAGACATAAGATGTGTTCAACCTAAAGTATGGTCTTCATTTTTTTTAAATGATGAGATTTTGAAGTACTGGATTTCTATATGATTCTACATAATAGAATGAAATTTTGCCCAGTGAGATGCAGTAACTATACGCATATCCAGTTCTTGCCAGAGGTGTCTACAGCAATGTATCTGCGGAACTTCTTAACCCACATTGTGCAGAATTTTTAAAGCTTCAAACAGTACTGATCATGGTTCATCACTTATTTACATAGTATATCAGTAACAATTTTTTTTTTTCACTTTTCACTTGTAATTCTCCAGAGCTAATTATATCAATCAGAAGACTAGCAGGGGTGTAAAACTATGGAAAAATTCTACATCAATAACTACTTGATGGATTCTATAAATACAAAAAGAATGGAACGTTGTAGGAAGCCAATTACTAAGAAGCTCACACCATGCAGACAACTGTTACGTCTCAGTTCCCAACTACTGTATCCCCATGAACCTTCCATTTTAAAAGCAACCTTCTTCACCAGGAAATATAAAATTAATATCTTCTCATCCTAGTAACACACAGAAGGCACTTCTTTCTTATGAGGTTGACTATTCAACATCTCACAAAGGTCCATTGGTTTTATGCAAAGGTGAGCTATTGTGAGTTTGGCTACACCTGAAGAGTTGAACATTTCTAGTTATGTAAGATTGTAAGATAAATGTGCAGTGGAATATCTAAAGATGAAATTTTTTTTATTAGAAATGTTTATATAAACTGTACAAGAATACTTTTATACACAATCCACTCCAAAGTAATCATTAAATTTCCTAGCATTGCTTTTGAAACCTTCAAAGGCAGTAAATTCTTCAGTCAATATAATAGTCTTAAAATTGTCTTATGAAAATCTGGAAAATCCTACAGCTGTAAGATTTTTATCAGTAGAATTGAAGAGAATAAAGAACAGCATCAGTTGTTTTAGTTAGATTTCAAGTATTAGCAGTAAAGAGAATGCTTTGGGTAAGAGGAAAAACCCACCCCAAACTTGAAGACTTCTGGTTTTTTGCTGACTTCTTGTCACGACTGGGCTTCTTTCTTGGACCTATTTATGGGATTTATAATTTTTAAACCTCTCTGCTCTTGAAAACTAACGGCATACCAAGTACAAATATTTTGTGCCATTTTTATGGGCAGTGCACTAAATCTCTGTGTGTCAGAGCTCTCTGCCTGTCACAGACATTTGTAGGATTTAGTTGAGGTCAGCTCAGATAGTAAAACTCAATGATGTTCCTAAAGCACTTCCAAGTGTACCTAGAAATAATGTTCTGAGCATACTCACAAATTGTTTAACCATTATATGTACAATAAAATTATTTCTTCCTCATTTTAAGTGTCTATAGTTAGACTAAGTATAAAAATTAACTACAGAAATAGCAATTTACTGATATTATCATAGGAGTGATAAAATGTCCATAAGCATGTTTTATCCAATCTTGAAACATATGTAAACATACATGTTAATTTAGCTTTCAATTTTTTATTTTATCCTATTTAGCTTTTGGTGGGGGCAGAGGTGGATCAGATGTAAACTACAGACTATTAATTGATTTATTTCTGTGAGATAATAGAAAAAGTATTATACTACAGAAACCCAAGGAAATATCCCTCTATTAAAAGGTTTAAGTCTTCTCTGAAAGAAGATGTAACTCTTCAGAGAAGATGGAGGTCAAATTATAATATTTTAAGAGACAATACAGATTACTTTAATGATAAAATTTTTAGAGAAGGAGTGCCATTTCTCATTAGAAAAAGTAATAAAACCCAGAAATGCCTTCTAGCTCAAGGAGAAAATTATTTTTTAGTATGTTATCTTCATAGGATTCTTAATTTATTTCTCAAAAAAATATATTCACAAGTACACTCTGTAATTGACTGCATGTCCCAGAAAACATTTCCTGACAGAAAATCTTAAGAATTTATTGATGTTAAGAATGTAATTTTTGATCAGAAAGGACAGCTGTTATGTAAGGGAGTCTATCAGATTAAAGAAACAGCTGTGGCAGTTACCAGATTATTGAGAAAGCTGTAGTTTAAAACGCATGATTTTCTTTAATGGTACCAAAGCCAAGAATGAACTAAGATAGTGACAGAAATACAGAAAACAACCGGATACAAAGAAAGATAATCTGCCCTTCTGTGTGCCAACTTCAAAAAGATAAAAGGGAAAATTACTTTCTCCTTCATTTTCTGTATGGTAGGAAACAAAAACCTTAAATACATGAACTACATTAATATTAATTCATAATAACTATCATGAAATAGGTATCTGATGTACATCTAAATAACTAGAAACTTTCTCATGCTACAATTTTTAATGGAGGATCCTAAAAGATCTGAGACTTATTCCATACAGGAACATAACTCTCATGTCATCGTTTACTCCTTGGAATTCCAATTTCGGCATAGAAATTGCATGACATTTCAAAGACAATCCAGCTCATGATTTTTGAATAACATGTCCTTCTGAAGGCATGGCTTTCTGAGATGTTCACGGGCTGACAGTAGTTAGCAGACAGTGGCAAACAATGACACTGCCTCACTAAGGTATTCAACAGAAACAGGATCTACAGCTTCCATCGAACAGCATCCCTTCATTCTCTGTGTGCTTCGAAGGTTATGAATTGGCTGATAATAGTAGAAAGTAATTTTAAGTAGCTCCAAAAACAGCAACAGCAGGTATTTGCATCTCCTCTCTTTGCCTCTTCTAAAGATCGTTATTCTTTCAAAAGTTACTGGGGCTGCCTAGATAGCCAGTCTGTTCACAATTTCCAAATGAAATTGCTGCGAGTATAGGTTTGTCTCCAGCTGGCTTTCTCTGATCAGCAGGGCTGTCTTTGCAAATCTTACATGGATCTTTTGGGTTTGGGTTTGGGTTTGTTTTTTATCTGTCAGAATAGTTGCACACAACTTCTTTTTCTCATTTTCTTGTGTATGATTGAGTTCTTTTAATCAAAACAAATCCATCTGCAGCACCTATTCTCAACTGCACTTCCACATGTTCTTGCAGTTTTGATGACAAAAACGTGTGAGGGATAGGTTTGATGCCTAGAGACAAGCAGAGTCAAGGAAAAAAAAAAGGAAAAAAACCCCCAAAACCAGAAATATTTGCTATTTGTAAGCAGCAAATCACAGAGCCTTCCTTGCATATTGACAGTCCAATTTACATAAAAAATAACATAAGGCAATGACAGCAATAACCCAAAACACTCTGTATAAAAAAATGGTTCTGCTAGCAAATTTAAGTGTTATTTCTAAAGCTGTACCTTCAGCAAATACAAGAGGCATACTTAGTTTTGAGTCCATGAGCATGCAAACATATTTTTGAAAAGTTGTATCAACATTTAAAAACTCCAGTTCTTAGTATTTCTATATTTACTTCATTTGGCAGCACCAGATGAAATCAAGGATTATTGCTTTCCCTTTTCATTTTCTCTTTGATGATTTTCCTTCAGAAGACCCCACCAGTGTTTTCAACGACGGACAACAAAAAAGCACTCTAAAATACTGAAGACAATACGGAACCTGATCTCCAGTGAAAAAGACTTATGAGAGTATGCGGAAAAATTTTGCTTGACTTCACAGGCATAAATAAGTTGGATGCACACTGTACTTCATCACTTCAATAAGCCCTTGCCTGAAGTGAAGAGATACGCCAATAAAAGTAATAATACATATTTATCTGTTTAGGTAGGCCTTTTTTGTTGAGCACCCTCATTGATATAAATACTAAAATACCACTACAGGTATATGTCACAATTTTGTCATTCTTTGATTGTTGAGTTCTTGGGTTTTGATATTTTTTTAAACTTGAAGAAAGCAGCAAACACAGGTAGTCACTGAGCATTTAGATACAATATTTAGAGTCTATATTAATAAAAAATCAGACAATCTTAATTTTTTTTCTTGAAATTAGGAGAAATAATAGTGTCTTTGCTTTACAAACTATGTTTTCTGCTAAACACCAGAAGAGAATTTTTTCATACTGACAAGATAATCTATTTGACTCCTGTAAAAATTTGCTAAGTGAGTATAATATTTTAGTCTGTATGATTCCCTGTTCTGTTTCTAAGCAAGGAAACTAAAACAACAGGCAAAAAAAAAAGTTGATTAGAAGTAAGATACATTGCTATGCCTAATGGTGAAGAGCAATGTTATTTCTGCATGAAGGAATAGCTAATAGCTAAGAAAAGCATAACAAGAAAACCAATGGTGAGAAAATTTCCAAAGGCTTAAAGATGTGATTAGATTAATTATCCAAAAGACAGAGTATAAAACCAAGCATTTAAAAACATATGGCAATCTCCTTTGTCTCAGGAGTAAGCTAAGAATTTTACGGAAAAAGATTCTTTAACAAAGTATCTTCTCTTTCCAAGTTTGGGCCTAATTGAAAACACAAAAAGCGTTATTTTTATTTCTCTTCTGCAAGCCTGACTTTTAGCTGAGGCATGTGGAAAAAAAAAGTAGTAATAGTGAATCTTTTCGAAAAAGTTAGTGCTGACTTTCAAGAAAGGATCTAATAGTCTCATTCCAAGATACTTTCAATGTCCTTCACACAACTTCTTAAACAATAGCCGCACAAAATCCTAGATTTTTCCATAGTTGATGTGGTTTCTTTTCTTCTACACTACCTAAGGCAAGAAAATCACTAAGAAAGCATGGAATTTATGGAACTGATGCAAATCCTACTACCTAGATTATAAAGACTTGTCTCAAAAAGATACTGGAAAACATGTGGGAAATGTTGGCCCTATTTTTACTGACCATGAATTTAATCCAGTAATTTTCAACTAATGCTAATGTTTCCAAAAAACCCCAAGGAGCGTATCTTAAGCTGTCTGTACAGACAGAGATTTGTCTGTTTTTCAAATCAAAGTCATTTTCTTGGAAAATGTTTGAAGAAATTAAAACCACATAAAGTGTGCTGGTTTAACACGTTCATTCATTTTGGAAAACAAAAATATTATAAAGCTTAACAATTCTATGGAAATCTTAAACAGGGATAAACAATATGTCTCCCTTTTTAAGAGTCACCTGCAGATTAAACACTCAGGACTGATTACTCTAGTTGGGAGGCATTACAATTTAGTACAATTGAAAGAAAATTTTACTATTCAGTAGTCTTTTTAAGTCTTGCCATTAAGACCAAGGATTGGCTTACAAGTTCTTGAAAGAACAACATCTATTATACAGACAGTACCGGGTTTATGTCTTTCATTCCTAATGCACAAAGGAGAAAAAAAGAATTGCAACTTGACTAACTTACCAAGCTCTTTCCTTAATAAGACTATGTTAAGTCCTTCTAGTTTGCTAGGAAGCAAAATACAGCTTTAAAAGCCCTAGATGAACGGCAAGAGTTCTCTCTCAACTGAGATACTAACCATTTCTTCAAGTAAAAGACATTAAACTAATTCTTCATTGTGTCTCATCTAAAATTAAGGGCTTCTCCTCAGCACAGAACAGAAATAAAAAGGCAGTCATAACATGAATTTTCATGGCATGCCAGTGTTACTTTGCCAGATGATAGAATAATTATAATTGGATATTTTCAAGAGACTCTTTGGCTGCAGAACAAAGATTTTACATACACACCACATCCATTATCTCACAGGATCTGTGAGTATTTGCAAGATATTGGGTATTTATAATACATTTCAGGTTAACAAAACAGAGAACTCAGAGATTTGTTCTGGTTGTCAAAACAATATACTCAACAAGGACTTTAAATGCAAAAACATGTTAGGCTTATCAGGTATCACTTCTCTCAGGTAACAGCAAAAGGAAAAACCTTCAAGCTGTAATAGATTGCTATGCATGAAAATATGATAGACAGAACTATGATAACAGAGAGTCTGGATCCTCACCTCCATTTTCTCTGGAAACATACTTTAATTCTGCAATTTCATTTTTTAACAAATAAGAAAACATATTCCTTACCACATTTTGATTTATCTTGTGCCTGAAACATGTGATGTAGACAACATATGGCCAGTCATCAGGTTCCATCAGCACTCCTGCAGCATGGGCACAGGTAACATGGAAGGATGCTGGGCAGCGTCCATATGAACACTGAATGCAGGCACCAGAGATTTTCTTAACTCTCTGCCTGCAGAAGATACATTTCTGTGGGAGCAAAATAAACAGAATATTTTCTTTATTACTACAACTTCACTGACTCTTGCAAGTAACTCAAAGACCGAAAAGTTATTTGTGATCCAATGATTACATTTTTCACCTTACAATACGCACAGCAAAAAGAACAGCTTTTATGAATTACAAGGCAATTTAGTAATATGATAATTAATACACAGCATTTTTTTCCTTTTTATATAAATGTGAAGACAATCTGTTCCAATGCTATAGCAACAAAACAGATAGATGGAGAGATGGATAGATAGCTATTTAAAAGTTTAATTTTAAATTCTATACTCTGAAAACTAACCTACTCCTCCTAAAATTGGTAAATCAGAAAACCTGTACATGATTTGACAAAAATAACATCAAGACTCAAAAATAAAGAGAATAGGCACACTGAAATGTCAGGCTAAACAGGACTTCCATACATCATTTAACTTTGTTCCTTACTATGAAGCTGGACTAAATACATATGTAAACAATCCTCGTAAAATGGCTAATCTAACACATTCAGGAAACAGCATCTATAACATCCTCACATAGCCTGTTACAGTGGATAAATCTCCTCTAAGTTAGGGACATTTTCTTTATCTCAACCCTTTGCATAATTCTACGGCTGAAGGCTGTTCCTAAGACCATTTTTATTTTTTAGCCTGATTTTCATTGGTTGAGTATTTAATATAATTTCAATACGGCAGGCTGTATTTCCTCATGTCATGTACTCGAACATCATGTCAAAGATGCTTACTGGTATCAAGACACACTGATTTTTTTTCCTTTTCCCAGAATGAAGATCACATCAAAATAATATCACTATTTTGTAAGTGACACAAGTAAGGAACCAATAGGAAAAGAAGACAAAGAGATATAAGCTAGGTTAGTGTGTTGACACAATACAATTTTTACTGGGGGTGGAGGAAGCCACAGAGGCTGCTTCTGAGAGAGAAGCTTCTCGAAACTTCTACAGTGTCCAGAAGAGCTAACCCCCAAAGGTTCTGACGATTGACATGTTGGCTGGCCCAGTTACAGATGTTAGCAAGGCCTCTGTGATAACATATCTAAGAAGGAAAAAAAGCATGCTGTGGCTCTTTTTTTCTGCCCTCTTGTGGGTGAGGGAGTGGCCGGGCCCGCTGGGCCCCTTCCCAGCCAGGGTGGCCGGGGCCCTTTCCAGCGTGGCTGCCGGGGTCATGCCGCCAGGGGCTGGGGGAGCCATCTCGGGCCGCAAGCAGCCCCATGGCCAGCGCCGGGAGTGGCCCCACAGCCCATGCCTGAGAGCGGACGGGGCCAAAAAGTGGCCAAGCAGCCGCCACCATCTTGGCACAGCCAGGGATGGACTTTGCCTGCCTGGGTACTTCTAGCCTGGCGCACCGCAGGCAGAGGGACAGAAGCGGCGGCAGCCGCTTCTCCTTTTTGGAGCTCCGCATGGAGAGAGGCACCAAATGGAGGCGATGCCGCAGCGGCCGGCACGGCCCACATGGTGCTGGTGGGGACCATGTGACCAGCAGTGAGAGGCATGGCGAGTGATCCCACGATGTGGAGCCTGGACAAAATTCATCTTTTAGCATTGCAGAACTCTATAAAGAACTTTTCAATAGCTAGAACCTGACAACAAACAAACCTACGAACACTAATTCTCTCTCGACTCAGAGAAAAGGAAAAGGTGGAGACACATGAGGAGAACAACACGGCAACACCAAGGTCGATGCAACGGAAGGGAGAAGGAGGAAGGAGGTGCTCCGAGCGGTGGAGCTGAGATTCTTCTGCAAGGCATGGTGAAGACTATAATATAACAAATTGTTTCCTTGTAATTCATAAAGTGCATGGGGGGGATGCAGAATTCACCTGCAGCCCGTGAGAAAAAAGTACTCACGCTGGAGTGTGTGGATGCTAAGAAGCTGGGATCTGATGAGCAGGTTGAACAGAGAGAGAGAGAACCCTTGCTTTCAGAGATAAAGGAAGAAGATCCTTGCTTTTATATTAGAATAGCTTATCCTTAAAAATGTACCCCATGAACCAAATGGCTCACAAGAAAAAGGACTTGTGGGAAGGCTGCTTTGTTTGTGGGAGGGTCTCACGTTGCAGCAGGTTTTTTTTTTTCCAGGTGGGAACTGCTCTTGTGAAATTTAAAACCATGTTGGAAGAGTTCACAAAGAACTTTCTCCCATGGGAAGGACCCTATGGCATAGTGAAAGAAACTCCTTTCCCTAAATGAACTGAAAGAAAAGCTACCTTTATAAAAGGTGACAAACTGGCTAAAAACCCCATGCTTTTGTCTCCCTGTGTTGTTGGTGAGAAGGAAAAAAGGGCTGGGGAGAGAGGGAGGTGTTCAAAAGGTTTATATTAGTTCTCATTATCTTTTTCTTTTTAAATTCTGTTAATAAATTTTTCTTATCACCTTTAAAAGTTTTGAGCCTGTTTTTGCCCTTAAAGTGTTTTCTCCTAATCCTTATCTCACCCCATGAACTTTCTAATTCTTTCCCCTCCTCTGCTCAACTATAACAAAAGAAAATGAGTAAATAATTTTTGTGAGTACACTGGCGTTTGGCCAGCGTCCAACTCACGACAGTTAACTAAGTCTGGGGAATAAGTTCTAATATACTAAAAAGACAATACAAGATGAACTGTACCTTGCCACCATACGGCATTAACAAGCACGCAAGATAGAATAATTACTTCAGTAACTTCTATGGAGAACTATTTTATATCACGTATGAGAATTATCCTCTGATAGCTTTCATCACAGCTAACAAAAATGCAAATGTTATTGATGATCACAAAATTATCTCAGCTATTAAAAACAGATTTTATGCAATGATACAAAACAATAAATTCAATAAAACATACTCTTGGAATATTGCTTACTTCCATTTGTTCTAAATTTGCTGCCCACCAATTTGTTAAACGCACTCATCTGTCTATGTTGAGAACACAAGTAAAAAGAATTTTGATGTGTTTTTGCTGCATGATTAATAATTCAAAGTATTTACTATTAACTCACATCTAATTCTTATTCAGAGGTGCCCAAAGAACTTTGTTGTCCAGTGTTTCTTGATTTTCATATTCTGCATAAAACCTGCAGAAATTTTATTGTTTAATTCAGCATTTATATAGTTTCAATGGCTTCTGGCACACAGTTTATGACAGAAATAATACCTTTGGTAAGGGCTAGCCCTGTCAAGCTCACTGGTTCTAGCTCCTGTATCACCCTGAATGTGAAATACTCTTCAAGTTCTGCCTTCATATTCACCCTTTGAAAGAAAACAGCCTGCATGGCTTTGCACAACCAGAAATTAAGAGTAGCACCTAGCATCTGAACTTTCGGAAAAATTGTAGCTATCATTCACTAAAAGGACCTGAATTCAGCTCACTCTATGTAGCACCATCGGGTTTGAAAGTCTAGTAAGAGGTAAAGATGATTTTGCCATCAAAAGAAATGTTTCAGACT
Source organism: Callaeas wilsoni (assembly GCA_013398955.1). Lineage (NCBI taxonomy): Eukaryota > Metazoa > Chordata > Aves > Passeriformes > Callaeidae > Callaeas > Callaeas wilsoni. The sequence continues at coordinate 99,611 of VWPU01008223.1, read as the reverse complement.
TCACTCATGTTCTGACATCTCATTGTGCATTTGTGTTTATGTGCATGGGGTCATTTTCAGGTAAGTGGAGTAACTGTTTTCCAAGGGAGCTTAAAGATTTCTTTTATATATATGTATTCAGAACCTACTAAGCAGAAATTCTAGGTAGAAAATACAACTGAAATCTAGTATGTGTAATGTCTAGATACTGAGTTCATGCAAGTAACAGAGCTCCTCTTGAATGCTTTTTCATACAGATATACACAAAGTCACCAATCAGATTAATGGAAGAAGAAAGACTGAAGCACTTCTGAGTGTTAAAAAAACAAAGAAAAAACAACCAACCAAAAACCCAAACAACTAAACAAAAAACCCCAAAACCAAGACCACACACAAAAAAATCCCACTTGTGTTTTGAAATAAACACCCCAAAAAAGCAGTTCAAACAAAATGTAGAGGAATAAAGTAAAGTACAGCTCAACTAGCATTAACTGAAGAAAATGTAATGTTACAGCAGGAAATGCTGGTCCCCCTTAAATTATTGGCTGCACATGCACAAGAGAGCAAATATGTAAACAGTAAAATGTGGTTGTAAGTTTCTCCTGTATCTTACTAAAGTATTACAAAACCTTGGGAGATGCAAAAAATCTAAAACGACGCTATGTGAGAAAAGCTTCAGAAAAAAGATGAACTTACAACTTTATATATGTACAATTGTTCTCCTAAATTAATATTTTAAGGTTTATAAATAAAATAGAAGTAGAAAAGCTGAGGAAAATAAAAGCAATATGAGGACAGCAAGAAATGCTGAAAGGGAAGCTGGAAATGTAGTCAGGAAAACTGAAAATGTGACAAATTAAATGGCATGGCCAAATCCTCGGAAATTAGAGTGACACTTCATCCCTCCCTGTAAGAGAGGCTCAAATTTCTCTGTTCTCTTCCAGCACAGGTTAACTTAATGAGAACATGTCTGACAAACTGGCATAGTATAAGAAAACATTTATCACAATGCTTTTCAAAGTTGCAACTTGAAAGTACTGAAAATAATTATTTTTAAAAAAGCTATCCAATTACTATTGACTATATTCTTATTTCAGTCATGTTGGTGTAAAATTAGTGTAATTCTGACGAAGAGTAAAGTTGCTTCACATTTACTCTTATATAAAAGGAACACTGCTTGGCCATAGGTATTTCTGTGAATGCAGACTTAAGTTTGCATGATGAAAGTGAAAAAATTCCCATTTTAATCATGCAATAAATCCATCTCACTGCCAATACAAGGAAGATAATTGTTACATCAGTTAACTCCAAACTCACATTAATCTTTTGTGCTACACTCATACATTTTTCAGGTATCAAAAAGATTAAATCATGGATATGAACAGGAGGAAAAATGTTGCTGTACATGCAGGAAAAGAAAAAACTTCCTATTTCTCCCTGTGCGTAAGGATTACCAGAAAAACTATGAAAACCATTCTTCTTTCAAGAATGCAAGAAAATAATATAGACTTGCAAATAAAGAAATAATGTTTCTTGTTTTATGTAAGATGCTGTGTCCCTTGTACAAGCATGACACCAAGAAGGATGACGAAGATGTATCTCAGCTTTACAATGACTCTCCAATTGAGGCGTGAATTTTGAAAAGTACACATAGAAGTCTGGTATACAAGCAACTTACAGCTTGAATAACTGTATTAGGCAACATGGCCCCATTCAGACTCAAGAGAAAAAGCCCCTTCATATTTGAAACTATACATCAAATAGTCAATCCACTTTAACTGATAAATAAAATCAGAATACATAAAAGCATAGCAAGCTATAAAAAAATCTGTTTTGCATAGATTTTTGGAACATTAGCTGAACTACATACCAAGTTGTATATTAGCTATAAATAGTAAATTGAACTGTTCTGTGTCTGGCCCATACTGGCAATTCTTCCCCTCCCTGGCTTGTAAAAAATAATGCATTTCTCATATTCTCACTTGGGGTTTTACAACATATGAAATTAATTTTTTTTAAACTTTTTTTTCATATGTCAATATTATTTATTATAGTATGGTGATACATGAAAACAAAAAGGGAGGATGATGCAAACATACAAAAAATTAGAAATTAAAACAACCCCACTGAAAGTGACCAAAGGAAAAAGGCATCAGAATCTCACAAGAAGAAAGGGAACTACTGGCTATGAAGACTGAAGTTTCACTCCCCTCAACTCTTCCGTGAAGTCTGACTTTCATAAGTTTGTAAAATGAAGGAATGGTATAGAATGGAACCAATCCCAAACTATTCCAACAAAAGAAAAGGTCTAAATACCTCTCTGTCAGGGCAACCCTTGTATTTAGGTATGTAAGTTTGCTACTTGTGAAACAAACTCGATATACCATGAACACATTTTCTAAAATACAATAATGCTAATTCAATGCCCAAATGACAGTTTTTCAGTAGCTTGAAACTACACCTGTTCCTACCAGTTAAAGCAATTCTAGATAGCTAGGAAGAATGCAATTTTGATTTAATGATTGCTAGATATTAGTGCAAAGCAGAGACCAAGGGGAAAGTAGCTGAGGATCAATCTTAATCAGAGATCCAGATGCAAAATGAATTGGAAAATAAATAAAATTGTTTATATAACTGGAGATTAAGAATATAGGACAGAACAATGTATTGCAATTTTCTAGATTGTGAAATGACCTCTTTTTGCCCCTCTAAAAGAAAAATATTCTGCTGCAAATGAATTTCATCATCACAGAATAGCTCTTTAATGTTAATAGTCTGCAAATCTATAAACAAAATGGGATTTTAAAAAACGAGCTTGGGGAAACCGGATGTCAGTATTTTGAAAAAGCCCACTGGTAACTTTTATATTAATTTTTATGCATTCTTATTTAAAGATTTAGAAATTGTTTCCCTCAAAGGGAGTGGTATTTACAAATAAAATTCCAGTCCCTAAAAGGATCATGAATTAATCACAGTAGCAGTGTTTTCTGATGGAGGGATTTATGAAAATAAACACAGGCTGAGGTTGTAGCAAAAAGCCAGGGATGGATTTTAGGAAATAATTTTGAGTATTGATTTCTCCCAAAATTATCTCTATGCCTTGACAATCAGAATGACTTAAGTGAAGGAGTTCACTGTAATGAAGCATTAAATGCTACAAAAAGAACCTACTTCAAGAGAGCCTCTAAAATTATTAGATTTCCAAATATTACTAAAAAATCATCCCATAAGAGTTCTGCTGCTGCCGCTGCTACAGATGGTTAGTAACTACGAGTCAGTATCTGACTCGTACATTCTTACCCTCTTTTACATATTTGTTGGTTTTTTGCCTTCTATGTATGATGTGAAATACTAAGACAGAGACACCATTGTAAAATTAAGAAAAATAAAGAAAAATCACCGAGTTGTGGTTTTTTGGTTTTTTTCTGTAATGTCTTCTTTGTCATATCTTCATTTTGTAATTAATCTACTCTACTTCAGAATTTATATTACCAGATAAATAATATTGCTATTATGTATGACCACACCCCAGATATGAAAAGTCAGCCCTGCTGTAAGCAATAGTATCCATAGATACCCATAGATTTTTAACAGAACAAAGATTTTAGAGAATATTGGCAGAAGGAGCTTCAAAAACTTATCAGCTGTTATAACCTGAGACTTACAGTATAAAACGCACAGTGAAACTGATCTTTTCCTTCTCCTTTCCAAACCCAGAACATGGAATAAAAGTAAGAAAAGATTACAGCAAGGGTTGGTAGCAAAGTACTGGCACAAAGATTTGTTAACAATGCATAATGCAGTCAGAAGATGCACACTATGAAGACATTTGACACATTATCTGCAGATCAGTGAGCACATGGCTGCACAACTATCTTTTAGAATACAAAGTCAGCACTTAATTTTGGCAGAGAGCATGGTGTGTTTCTATGGAAACAAACTCATTACTGTTTTTACATTTTACGTTTCCTTTTATTCCTGATTAATTTAAACCAAGATGAGTATTTGAGCTATGAAAGTGATAGCTTAGAATCAGAACATGTGAAGAAAGAGTTTGTTAGATGATAGATTCTACTTCGTTGTTCAGCATGTTTAGGCAATTATATAAACTTAACTAGGAATGTTGTTAGAGAAAATACCAAGAGACTATTTTGCATCCCTCTGGTATTTCAAACAACCAGTGCCTCAGGGGGAAAAGCCCTAATGTTTGTAGAAAATGGTTTGTAATTTCTTACTATTCAGTAAGTCTGCCTGTAGCATGGGGCTATGGCAAATTAAAGATGGTAGACATTATCTAGATGTAGGCGACATTCTTTTAGTTGTAAACTTCAGCAGAGAAGTAAACATAACACTTATGCATCAGCGGCAATTAGAAACAGTACTCCTATCCTCTAACAACTCTGTGATAATGTAGTTTTGGTTCTACTCTCAATGAGTGAACTTGTAAGTTGTTTAATTTTGATTTAAACATGAAAAGATATTGAAATCGTGCCACATATACATATTGATTTAAAATACAATTTTAACAGCTGATAAAAAACTACCAGGATTTGTCAAAATCACATATAAATACAGTATCTATCAGCTATTTCAGTCAAACTGTTAAGGTACCAATAGCTTTAAATTAATAGGAAAGACAAAAACACAGTGCAGAGTTAAGAAAAATCTCATTTCTTCTGAAGCATGGATTGTGTGATTGTAATGAAAGTCATTAAACTGCAGGTTATAAGAGAAAGAAAAAGAATCAAAGGAAATAAAACACTTGGAGAAGAAGTACTTATTTTGAAAGTGCATGAAAGGGTTTGTGCTCCTGTGATACACTGTGCAGTCTCAGTAGCCAGTAAAACAAGCATTGTGAGGCAAAAAGTAAGAAATAAAAGGCCCTGTTAGAGCTTCAGCTGTGGTCTCACAATCACCATATCTACGACTATGCCATATCTTGAGAAATAAACTACTGTATATTTATTTTCAGTATTCTTGAAGTTCTCAACTTCATAACCACATTTCAACATCAAGCACTGCCGTTAAGTCCCTACTTTTTTTCAGGCTAGAGCAGTATCATTAGCACGCTATACTGTCTGAGATACTCTGAAAGTACTTGAGATGTCTCTAACTCTACCATAGAGATCTACTAATAAAAATACCATATAAACATATCTCTACAATCTCCTCAGTTTTATTTACAAGTACTAAAAGGAAAATATTAAATCACCAACATCCTCTTTAAAAAGAAGAATCCCTATATACATAGGGAATATTCTGCTAGCACATACTCACTTAATACAACACTAAACCCCTTTTTCTTCCAGATTCACATACATCAGACACTGATGACACTGAGAATTTAGTCATCCTGACTTTTTTTTTACCCACTTCATATCCATCTGCTTTCAGAAATAATAAGACGTGACCGTGAGCCCAAACTTTATATGGAGACTCTCAAGATTTTATCTTAAATGTAGTTTTTACATAGTCATATTTTTTTACATGCATTTTTATTAGAGACAAAACAAATCTTTTTCCCAGACAATGTTTCTTCCCATGTAGCTTTGAAATTTTACACATCTTGTGTTTTTTTCCCCACCATTTTCACCTTTTATCCTCTAGATTGTACTATAACACATAGGCTTAAAAAGACCCTTTTATTAAGAAGCACTGTGCCTGTATTTAGTCCATCTTTCAGTATCCTGAAATGAACAAGAAATGATTGATGCTAGTATTGGAAGGGCAAAATTTCAAGAAGATGAATACAGGAAGTTGGAAAGAATTTCCTTTTCTTTATTCTTCAGGAAGAAAGCCTTTTTATTAAAACTTTCCTTCAGATTTGCATAGACCATTTTGAATAGATTTGCCATTTACACAAAGGCTAAAATATCTGACAAGCTGTGAAATGCCATTTAGGCTGAAAAGGTGATGAGGCATCATTTCACTGCCTCACTGCTGCAGCCTCCAGGCATCCCACTATTACACTGTAACTGCACTTTTTCCAGCTGATTCCTATAGGCATTACTGGAATTTAAGGCAACAGTCAAGGTCCAGGTTCTTTTCTGCACTCCAGTCATTCAGTTACACAGTTGTAAACCTCAGTGCATGGTAGAGAGACAAAACAACTGTACAAAACTAGGGCAAAACTATTCCAAAGAATAATGGAAGTTGGTGGGAACCTCCAGAGCTCATGTAGAACAACACTGACAAGGCAGACCTAAATTAGGTTGCATAAGGCCCACCCAGCTGACTTCTCAATGTCTACAAAGACAAAGATCCTTCAGCCTTGCTGGGCTCCTGTTCAAGTGTTCAACCATCAGCTTTCATAGTAAAAAACTCTTTTCACAACACTGGAATTTACCATGTTCTGATTTGTGTTCTTTGCCTCTCAAGCTACCCACCATGCACCCCCTCTAGCCAGCAAGCATCCCTCTCCCTCCTGCCTGTATCCTCTGATTACCGCGACATAAAGAGCAGTGAAATCTTTGCAAAATGTGTGTCTTTTCCAGGTTGAATAGACCCAGTTTCCTCAGTCCCGTTGTACACGTTCTGTGCTCCAGACCTGACTATCTCAGTGACCTTTCACTGGACTTGCTCCCATATGTCAATAAAAGGCAGACCAGGTGCTGTCTTAACAAAAGTCAAATAAAAGGGAAGGATGGATCAGTATCCTGGGCCTGATGGGTACACTATTAAAAATCATGCCCCAGATGCAGTTTGTCCCGTGCTCCAAGGGCACACTGCTGATTCATGTTTAATTTCTCCATCATGATCCCCACTGGTTTTCTTGAAAAGCCAATCAAGCGAAATTCCCGTGGCAGACTTTGTATTATTCAATTTCAAAAGAGACAGATTCCCCATAAAATAGAGCATGGCCACACAAAGTAGTTAGAGAAGACACCTAGAATTTGCCAACTCAGAAAAGCTTTTAACAGACAATGAATAGAGAATTTTAAGAGCTTGTATGACCATTTCAGGCTCCAATTCTTCATGAGCTGCCATTTAATGCAAAGCATTGCTCTGAGTAATATCATTATTTATACACAATATAGAAATCAGCACTGTTTCTACATAGTTTGTTTTTTAATAACTGCCTTATAGTACTTCATATAAACACATATGAACACACAGAAATTTGCCATTCTAATATGATAGCAGTTAAAATTAGACCACCAAGATGCAGCACTGAAAGGATTATATTCTTAGCAATATCCCAAAAACAATTTATGAAATGAAGAAATGCAAAGACAGTTTTTATCAAAATAAAGGTACCACCATCTAATAAACTATCCTTTTGAGAAGGGCAAATCAGTATGGTAATATCCATAAACGAAAAATGTATTTCCATACAGACTCCAAAAAAAACCAATATTACTAAAGAGACAATCATACAGAATTTAGGACACACAAGTTTAAATGCTCAGAAACAAGAATCTTGTCAGGCTCAAACAGAAACCTCTGATGATAATAAAAGCACACGTATCAAAATTCCATCTACCTACTAGCATGACAGTAACATGCTGCTTTGCATCTTAAAAGATTAGAAGACAGGAATGGGCTTAAGTGTATGTCCTCCGGGTGAGAAGGGGTCATGGCCAATTATGTAGGTGAATGCACTTTGCCTTTGGGAAGGAAAATATTGTGCTTGTGAAGCACACTTAATGAGGGCACAGCTGCTTGTCAAGTTGTGCTCTGTTGAAGGGAAGCTGCTGTGGACAGAAAACACTGCTAGAAAATTAGGATAAGTAAAAACATTTAGTGTACTTATCTCACTGGCCATGAAATACATGTCATCCCTACAGTAAATCGAGCAAATGTGTCATGCCATTTCCAGGTACTAACAATAGCATATAAACAATCAAATAAGTCAAAACTTGGAATAGAGGGCTACTTCAGGGTTAGAACTGTATGGGGTATTTTTTGTTTGGTGTGGGCTTCTTTTTTTCATTCTTGTTGTTTAGGGCTTTTTTGCTTGAGGATGGGGTCAAGGCACACATAAGTTTAACATGCACTGTATCACAGGAAGTTTACTTTTCAGTTCTAAAAAGCTGGAGGGACTCCACAGCTCACAAAAAAAAAAGATTATTTCTGAAGCTTTCAGCCAAAAGTCAAAACCTATTTTTCAGCAGAGATGATGTTAACATCATACCTTACCAGAAAATACTGTCATTTGAACAGACAAAAGTGATAAGGCAGTACAGAAAATGTACGATATTCTTGAAGACATATTAAAATGTATTAAGTATAAGAAGTTTAAAAAATTCTACAATCTAAAATGAATCAGTTGTAGTATCTCAGAAACAGAAAGCAATTTCTAAATGTTTCCTTCATGTCTAAGTCCTGTACTAACTTCACTAAGTAAATATTCAGAGGAATCAGATGCAGAAGAGGGTGAGTCTTGCCTTAGAGTATTTAACCATTATAAAAATTCAACAAATCGTTCTTCTCTGTAGACTGAAACATATTCGTTATTAATATACTTACTGGTTAAAGTGATTATTGGCAAAAAATGCAGACACATTATATTTAAAATGGTTTTCCCCCCTCCATCTTTAATTTTTTTTCATTACTTTCCTCAAGAGATTAAAAAGAAATAAAAGAACAGTATGATGTCTTTATTGTGGATATGTAAGCAAATGACCTTTTGGTTAAGAAAGTATCATATAGTATCATCCTTCTTGCATAAACCCAAAAGTATGTGGATGTCAGCATAATTGCAAAGCGTTCCAAGTTTGCCATGGAAACAAAATTCTTATTTCAAAATATTACAACCACTCGCTGTAGACTATTGGTATGAAAGCTCCCAATCCAAGCTCATTGACAGCTTCTGGAGTGGACAGATGAGGCATGGAAAATATTTTAAATTAGTTCATTTATCTTGCTCAGACATGGCAAGAGATGGAGAATTTTTCATGTTTATAGAAAAAAAGCAGAGAGTGAGAGAGAGAAGAAGGGAGAAAGAGGGGAAGGGGGAAAAGGCAGGGGTAAAGCTGAGTAAAAAGGTGGAGGAAAGGAAGGAAAAACGGTAGAAAGGGGATAAAAGTAGGGTAAAGGTAGAAGGGGGATAAAGTGATGGGAAAGAAGGGAAAGGCAAAAATGGAGGAAATGGGGAAAGTACCTTTTAATATAAATTATTACCAGTTAAGCTAAATTTCACACATAATGCATTTTTTGTGCACTAGAAAATATACACCCCAACACTAGCTAAACTAGCCGATGTTTTTAACTGGTTTTGATTTTATCTCCACAGATTTTCGAGAATCAACACTGGGTTTTATTACTGCATCAAACACATCCAGTTTAAATTGTTTTGTCCTAAGGACTCAGACTATAGATATTCTTCAAACATGCTTCAGAAACTCTGCCATACACATCCAAGATGAAGAATACAATAGATTAAATATTTAGTTACTACAGTGTCTTATTGCCATGGATGCTATTGGAGCCCAAGACATTATAAGGGAAATGGCTTAAAGGACAGACTAATGTTCCAATGCCTCCTAAGAACATAATTCTGAAAAATTCAGACAAAGATGTGTTTCCTCCTTCTGCTTCAAACTTGGATCACTCTATGGTTACATCTAAAAAGGCAGCCTAGTACAGTATGAAACCACTAGGAGAATCAAAAATACCTGATACATACATGTCAAACTTCAGTGAGAAGCTCACAGGGAATCTTGCCACAAATAATGTAGTACATGGAAATTTATGTAAGAACATAGACTTCTTTTTTATCAGAATAATGAACAAACATTACACAGGTCTGCAATTACTGACTGTTTCTGCAGTATCAGTTCTAATTCATTATATAAAGAGGCTTTGAATCCTGTTTATTTGAATGTATCAAATCATTCAAATGTATTCATCATTCTAAAAGTAAATAGAAAAGTGAAACAATCCAGTTCAAAGAGAATCTGAACAAAAAGGAATGTATGTCTTGGTTATTTCTAACAGGGATATCACTTATGGATAACATTTGATTATATTTTGTACTGCTATTTCCTGTACACAACTCAAATTCTGCTTCATATAGAAACATGTATGTCTAATGTTTATATTTGTAATTTATTCAGTATGTCTTGTCCTTTAACTAGCTTTTCAGATGCAGTGATTAGGCTTGAAGGAAGTTAGACTTTTCCTCATATCTTTATCTTCAATGTTTTTCATTTTCTAATTTCCTGCTCTGGGACATACTTCATATCCTTGATGGACATAGAATTGATTTGTTTAGTGTGACTATTTAGCAATGACTTTTATGAAGGGCAAGCTGGTCATCTCCACTGTGATGCCCACTCCAACAAAACTGCATTACAAAAAGAAATTTTTTATAAGTTAATTATCTGTTCCGTGTGTTTACTGACTCATCTATTTGGTCTAAGTGGACCCATTTAGCATGCAAACTATTTTGCTCAATTTTAAAATACCCTTTTTAGCATCTTTGCCATCTGGCTGCACACTTTTCTTTCTCAAAAAGCATAATCCATTTACCACTGCAAACTGAATTTCATTAAATTAGTAAGTACTAGCCTGGTCCACTGAGCAAGTTGCCCAGTTTTGAAAGCTTTTTTCCTTCTGCTTTTGTATCACAAACATTTTCATTAATGCAGGACTCATTCACAAGGAAACAAACTCCTAAGTACAGATCTAATTTTAAAGGCAATTTTTAAAAATTCCCTGCCAAAGGCTACCAACAACAGTATGCAGAAAAGTATGAAAGCACAATATTTCAAAAATCACAGAACAGGAGGAACACATAGCATATAGCCTGACTTTTGACACCAATTTTCTAAACTTCTTTTTGACTAGTTAGACTTCCGGAAGATATTCTTTCTCTTCACATAGTGCAACCAACTTCTTTGTTAATGGACCAGTAAAAGATGCCTCATTGTGCCTTAATGGCATAATACATTACAGAAGTCAGGTGAAGGAAGGAATTACACCTCTCAATCTGAAGACATGTCATATGGAAAGCCATAGCTGATATTTCCAGAAAGAAATATAACAACAATTTGCAAAAATAGCACTGCCAAGTAATTGGTGAAATTTTGAAAACTTGTCTATCATAGAGAAGATTCTTTATCACTTGCCCAGAATTCAGCTAAACCCTTTAATAAACTAGAGTCTGACTGGAACAACCAACATCAATTTTAACATGCCATTCATCTAAGCAACTTTATAAATTTTTAGAGCAGACATGTATAATATTTCAAAGCAAACTTACTTGTTTCAGCTCCTAAATAACCTCAAATTGACTCACTACACTATGCTTGATTCCTAAAAACATTTTAAATGTTTATTCAGTAACTGATACAGCACAGAGAAGTTTTCACCCCATACACTGTCCATTTGCTAAACACAACCTAGTGACTCAGGACCAGAGAAAAAAGACATGGATATCTGGATCCCTGAAGTATCACAGTATAGAACAGCTAATACAGTTACATGGAGGCACTCGTGATATCCAAACTTCGTGTAACTGTGAATCCTTAATATACTTATTTCCCCAGGTCTGCACAACTATATCACAGTTTGACAATGGCTAGAACCAAGGCACCCATGAAAAACCATTCACTCATTCTCTTCTGCTGTAGTTGAGCAGAAGAGGGGGAAAGAAAAATTTAAAGGCTTATAGGATGAGGTAAGGATTAGGAGACAAACACTCCAAGGGCAAAACAGGCTCTAAAGGTATAAAGAAAAATTTACTAATAGAATTAAAAGAGGATAATGACAACTAAATTAAACCTTTATAACACCTCTTCCCCTCCCCTCCAGCCCTACTTTCCTTCCCACTGACAGTGCAGGGAGACAAAACATGAGATTTTTAGTTAGTTTGTCACTTTTAAAAATCTTTCTTCAGTTTGCTTAGGGAGAGGAGTCTCTTCCGTTATGCCGTGGGGTCCTTCCCACAGGAGGCAGTTCTCTGTGAACTTCTCCAAAATGGTTCTAATTTTCATGAGTAGCAGTTCTGCCCAACCTGCTGTAATGTGACTCCCTCCCATGGGCAAAACAGTCTTCCCGCAACTGCTTGCGTGGGTCATTAGTTCATGGGGTGTAGTCTTTTAAGGAAGAGCTGTTCTAGTTGGAAGCAAGAGTCCTCTATTGCTATCTCTGGAAGCAAGGGTCTTCTCTCTCTGCTCGAGTTTCCCACCAAATTACAGCTTTTCAGCATGCACGCACTACAGCGTGAGCACCCTTTCTCATGGGCTACAAGTGGACCTCTACATTCCCCCATGCAGTTCATGAATTACAGGGAAACAATTTGTTTTATTATAGTCTTCACCACAGCTTGTAGAAGAATCTCAGCTTCAACATCTGGAGCACCTCCTCCCCCTCTCTCCTTTTGATCAGCCTTAGTGTCACCATGTTGTTCTCCTCACATGTTTTCACCTTTTCCTTTTTTCTGACTCCGGAGAGAATTGGTGTCCTTGAGTTCATTTGTTCTCAAGTTGTATCAATTGAAAAGTTCTTACAGAGTTCCGCAGCACTGAAAGGTTGATCCCGTCTGTGCTCCCCATCGAGGAATTGTTCATCATGCCCCTCGCTGTCGGCCATGTGGTCCCCAGCCACAGGTGGTGCCGGCTGCCACAGCACCAGCTCCGTTCAGCATCTCTCTTCATGCGTGCTGCCAAAAAGGAAAAGCTGCTGCCGCCGCTTCTGCCCTTCTCTTCACAGCACGGCTGGCTAAAAGCGGCTAACAGGCAAAGTTCACTGCGAGCTGAACTGATAGAGTTTACAAACTGGTTTGCAAATGAGTTCCACACACTTCTTAGCTTCTTTCATTCTGTTTAACATATTTCTGAAAGAGCTCATTCAAAGTCATGAATCCCTGTACCATTTTAGAGTTGTTTCTTAGCTAATTTTTATCTGTCACTTACTGTTTTCACTCCCCAAGGTCATCTCAACCTGAATCTGTTTCACTCTATAAGCACAGAGCCAAGACCTTTTAAACTTGAGAAGATCTTTGCTTTCATTGAAATTCCTCTCTTGACATTATTTTTCTATGAACTATCAAAGGCAACATGAAGAAAAAAAAAAATCATCTTCTTTTGACTTAATGACCTCTGTAATTTATCAGAGACACAAAAACCTCAAAAGTATCCATTGAAGAAAAAGCGAAGACCTAAGTAAATCTTCTAGGAACTTTTAAACTCAAAATATGTGGTATTTTTCAATGGTACATGACCATATTTTAAATAAGCAACATGGTCCTCTCAATTGTCAATAAAAAGTAAAAGAAATATGACTGCATATGTGCAACAATCTTTTATCTGCTCTTTAGGTACAAATTAACAGTTTGGGTAGCTTCTTAGTCTTCAGCTGGGTTTTTCACAATTGACCTTCTATACTTTCCTTCGAATACCCCTGAGCCCCCAAAAGATGGTAGAATACATAACAGGATGTATGAAAATATAATGTATTGAAGCTCTATACTCAGTGACTACCAAGACTACTAAAGTAGTGGTAAATATCTAATCAAGTTCTCTCACTTAAATTGATATACCATATAGTAACCAAAAGCAAGTAATAAAAGCCTGGCTAGTACAAGAAACAGTCAATAATTAGAAAATATTGGAGGTAGGGAGAGATATGTATGTTCAATGTTTATGCAAAGTTCAGTATAATTTAATAAAGTCTGCTCTCAGTGTTTAAGTAATTTCTATGTATGGTCAAGATTGTTCATCATTCTAATAGTCTTTCCATGCCCTGTGGATTTCAGAGTATAAACTACCCAAAAACCAAGGACAGAGACTCAAAAAGGGTAATAGTGTGCTTATTGTGGTTCCCATCAGTGAAAATATGACAGTATGTATTTCAGTGCTCTCACTAAAACCATTTAAATTTCAATACTGTAGAAACGTCAAGTTTAGAATAAATATGATGCATCTTGCATTGGCTGGGCATTATTTCTGTTCCTTCTGCTGTGTTGGAGACAAATGATACAGCTTGTCCATGATCTACAATTGATGATTTTACATGATTGCTTGTCCATGAAGTACAATTTCTCCACATTAATTTTTGCTGATTTTTCAATTCAGCAAACATGAGAAAAAGCTAACATGTAGCAAATACATCCAGTACAACTGCATATAACTTTTACAGCAGAAATTAAGACATAATAACTTCTCACTGAAAAAACAAACAAACAAACAAACAAATAAATACCAGAAGTAATGAGCACTATAGAATTTAAATACTTTTTGGGGGTTTTATTCCCTTATTTTTCCAAGCTGCATAAGGAAGGAAATACATGGAAATACTAAGTTATCGCTCATTATGAAATTACAATTCAAACTCTTCATACTTAGTTTAGCAGTCACAGACATTTATTGCAATGGAACCAGACTGCTCACTTGGTAAGAGAAGAGGATTTGTTCAAGAAAAGACATGTTTTACTAAATACTTTTGGAAGATACAGCAGGCAAAAGAGAGGTCCCTAAATGCAACTTGGAAAGTTCTTAGGTGCTAACTGATTCAACCCCAGCCAAAACAAGCAGCATATGTATCCTGCCTGGATATCACAACAAGCAACAAAGCAGCAGCTGCCTTTTAGCAGTGAGGAAGTGTTGGAGCAGGCATGTGAACTGAGTCTTAAAACATGACATCGTGAATCTGCATTGCCTCACAATTTTTCCAATGTGAGTTTTTCAATAAATTAACCCAGCACATCTGAAACCTGACCCAGGACACTTGAGTGTGGCATGACAAAAGATCTTCATCAGGGCAGACAGCTGACCACAACATAGATTATTTCGATGACAAGATTTCATGAGGTCTCTGTTGCTCATGCTGATACTGCCTTAGCCCTTACTATTAATGTGTAAGGCAGAATAATCAAGCCTTTATGTAGTAAGTCCATACAACCTGAAACACTTGATTTTGCCACAGTGCATGCTTTAAACCACACAGCAGGATAGATGATTTTTTTAAAAATCCACACAGAAAGCTTGTTTGAAGTGTGGAGCTTTAAACAAGAGCAACCATAATTACTATTTTCAAGCACTTGACAATACGCAGAAACATCATAACTGATTAATAATATGACAATGAGTATGGTAAAGAATAACTGACCTGTGCTTAAAGCTAGGATAAAGTGAAAGATACTGAAAGATAAGATCAAAACTACCAGATAAAAATGGATAACTATGACGCATTCCTTACAGATGCTAGTTACCAGCAGCACAGATCCCAGAGGTCTTCAGGAAGACCTCTAAAGCAAAAATTCAGTTTTCATGTCACTCTACAGCTATGCACTGAAACAAAAAGAATCTCTAAGTTTTACACAGTAACTCTAGAGAATGTAAAGAGTCACCTACTCATATTGCCAAAAGTTTGTTAATTAGAGAAACTGAAAATGCACACTCACCTACTTTCTACCTATCTGTTTTAATCTGCAATATTTACATATTCTCTGCAAGTCTAATGCAAGACCCCAGGTGTCCATCTTTAACGCAGTGAGCCAGTGCATCTGCTCAAATGCATAATGCTGTTTTCTGCCACAGTGAATTTCCAGCAAAACAGCTTTTCATGAAAATAGAATGCTTTGAAAAGATATTTAAATAAAAGGAACATCCTACTCTTGCTTTGGTAGAGCTGAAAATATTTTAAGTGTCTATTGTTTTGATGTCTCTTTTAATATGCCACCTTCATTAATGAATAAAAATTTCCTATTTTTTTCCCCATACTTTCCTTTTTTCTTCCAAGAAAAATATGTTCAAACTTTGACTCATGAAATGTCCCTGTAAATCTCCCCTGAAAATCAAAAAGGAGAATTAAAAAGTTTCTACATTTGATAAATGAGTCCATTTTTCTAGATATGAATTCTGTACATCTTCTATTCCACAGAGAGCAACTGATAGATTTCACTGATTGACAGACATAGCTTACTCAAACAGAACACAGTAAGATATAATGTATTAATATAAACTTATTTTACAAGGATGATACAGCTGTTTCCAGGGAGAAAATGCACATAACAACTCACTCTAAATCCTGTTTTTCCAATTATTTAGTAAATAGGCCTAAACAGAGGATGCTACAAGTCCTCTCATAGTTCATGTTTATGCAGGTGTCCTTATAAAACAAAGGAGTAAGAGAGGCGTCACGCATCCAATTTTGTTGCAAATTTTAAGTAGCTGCAGAACACACTTGGACACTGAGTTTGGAAGTATACACCTTTTCTCAGGTTTAGACACAATCTGTGACAATTCGGGGCTCCTTTTAGCTATAGCAGTTTAAACACAATTTTTCATAACAATCGGAATTATTTCTAGAATACAAAACAAAATCCAAAAATTGGCTTTTGAACTTCTCAACAATTTTAAAAAGCAAGTCACAGACATCACTGTAAAAAACTTAAACTATTTATTAACAGCTGAGAAAATAGGTGGACCTGCAATATTTTATCTTTTTCACAACCTTCTTCTTGACAATGTTTTCTGTAGCATGTGGTATAATGCTTTAGAAAACTAAAATGGCTGTTTCAGGTTGAACCATGTTCTTTTTTTGCACATCCAAGAACAGGAAAAAACTTCACAACATCCAAGAAAATGAATATAATTGTCCCAAAAGATGTTTATTTCCACTCATTGAAAGAAATGAAGCTTATGTTTTACTACAACTACAAAAACATGTGGTAAGTGCTGTTACTGTTAGTTGGGCAGTAGCTGTCTGGGACACACCTTACAGGGACATGCATATTTCTAGCCTTTTTCTAGAATAATTGTTTTCTCTTTAGTGTGTTCAGAAGTACATCCCGACTGCTAATTATGGAGTAAGAATCTATACTGTTCCTCAGCATGGAACTCAAGACAATTCCTCCATATTCCTTTTAGGAAGATATTGTCAGGGTTTAACCCTAGCTAGCAACTAAGCATCAAGCAGCCACTCACTCACTCCTCTCCACTCCCCAGTGGGACTGGGGAGAAGAATCAGAAAAAAGGCAGAACACATCGGGTTCAGATAAGAACATTTAATAATTGAAACAAAGTAAAATATACTAATAATACTAATTATAATAATAACAACAATAATAACAATGGTTATGAAAAGTAGAGAGAGACAAATATAAAACCAAAGAAAAACAAGTGATGCACAAGACAGTTTCTCACCAGTGGTACCCGAACTGCGATCAGCCCCTGTTCCAGGTAACTCTCCCAGTTTATATATAGAGGGCATAGCATTCTATGGTATTAATAGCCCTCTGGCCAGTTCAGGTCACCTGTCCTGGCCATGCCCTCTCACAGTTTCTTGTGCACTTCCTCAACTGCTATGGGACACTAAAAAGTCCTATCGATGCTATGCTCCTGCTAAATCCAAAACACAGAACTGCATCAGCTACTAGAAAGAAAATGAACTCTGTTCCAGCTGAAATCAGGACAGAAATAAAACAATGAAAGAACACGGATTTATTTGAGAAGAACACTACATGCAATTATTTTCAGCTAAAGCAATTAACACCTAAAGAAATTATGAGCAGTAATCTAGAAAATCTTCACTTGTGCTTTGCAAAGATAAATGTCTTAACAATCAGTGGCAACCAACAAGTCCACGCACATACCTAACAGCTACATAATCACACAGATATAAACAAAGAGATGTGTCAATTCAAGGAACAGTGGTTGGAAGAGGAAGGCTTTTATCTTTTCACAACCTCCCAGTGTATCAGTAAGCACAAAGTATTAAATTGCTCCTACCCGATGATTTGCTGCAGCATGTAGCTTGGCCAGGCAAAACCAGGGAAGATACCTGACTAAGGCAGGGAATCATTGTCCCACGTCTCCTTGAGAGAGTCAGTTTCTAAGTTCATTTGAGGGCTGTACACACTTCAGCACTGCTACAGATAGTACATCTCCTCCCTCTAGCAAGCAGGCACACAGCAGACCAAGGTAATGCCTCAGGTTTACCACCCGAGAAGGAAAGAATCAAGAAACTACATCTCTCCATGGCTGGGGCAGAGTTACAGGGGAAATAATTGTAAAGCTGTCTGGTTTAGTTGTTGCTGAGATTTTATTTCCCACACTATGACAAGCTATTCCAACACAGCTGCCTTACTGCTTCCACACTGATTCCCCTCCTTCTCTTCTTCTTCCCTCCAAAATATAAAAGATGTACCTACTGTAAGTTACATCTTGTGAGAAGCATTAAATGTTAGACACAGCGTAAGATGATACTGACATAAGAGATCTCTGTTGTAATGCAAATTACTCCCCTATTTGAATGTACTCCAGTTGGAGAAGCAAGGTTATTCAAAATTGACTCTTCATTGATTTAAACTGCTACTGATTTGGAACATGAATTTCAGGAAAGCAGACTTTTGTACCACTGTGGCCCCCCCATAACTTAAGTTTATTTTTCATGTTTGGATGGTGAGATAGCAGCAAAGCTGTTTCTAAGAACTGGTGCAATAGGCTAAAGCAGACTATTTTTTCTGCTTTATCATTATAAAATGTATGAAATATGTTTAGACTATATAAAAGACAATTCTTAGGGAAATCAAATTTTCTCACAGTGCTACCTTTAAAAACACTATCTTAATTCTATACTAAAATCATGCTATTGTAGTACCTCATAGGACATGAAATCCATGTGCCTTAAGAGATCTCAGATTTCTTATATAGGATAATTTTTACTAGTGATTACTAGTGATTTTGACTTCATGCCTAAGTTCCTAATTAGCACACTGTAACAGAACTTGAAGAAAGCAATATTTTCAATAACACTGTGATAAAAAACAAATGCAAAATGTATCCATTAATATTTATAATCTCTTTTTAAAGGGCTGGATGCATTTGATGGCTTGAAAAAACAATCTACCTTTTTATTTTCTTATCACAAATATGAAATTCAAAAGCTTCTTAAAATAAAGGAAGAATTTCTTTATGGATCGTTTTGGATGAAAACCTCAGCAGCAACTGTAACAGCACTGTAAAAACTGAGTAAGCACGTGAATGGAATATAAACCATATGTAAAGGGGTTCATGATCTTTGAAGTGCTAAATGCTACTGTTTCAAAGATCAGGGCTCCTACAGGTTTTAGGTAATATATTTTTAGTATCTGCATAAAGAAACAGGGACTCAGCAACTCTGAAAAGAAAAGCGAAATAAACAACTTGAAGACAAAAAAGGTGCCATGGATAAAATACAGATTATATCCATATGATACTATTGCAAATCATGAAAAAGACATATTGATAATAGAGTAACCAAAATTCAATGTTGAAAGCATTCATCTTTAAAAAGCTATAAAAACATGGACAGACAACACTCAGATGTTACAATTATGCTATATATTCAGGAATTGACTAACAACTTGTACACTCCATGATCCAGCTATGAGTGTCAGCATTATGGGACACGAGTCATGATAACTTGGTTCTGCAAGACTTCTGGCTCTGTGGCATGACGTTTTCTGCTGCCCTTGTGTCATTTTGGCTGAAGTACTTATTTGTGCTATAATACCAACAGTATAAGAAAGTTATAGACATTTAAATGAGTAACTTTTCCATTATGCCTTCCCCCCAGGACATAGCAATGAAGTCTTTCTTAGAGAACATCTAAACTTTATTCTTCAATATATGGAATTTTTAATGATAGTGCTCATCCAGGCTTTTACACTTCATAGAGGAAATATGACTGTGGCAAAGGTCTTTTAGCATCTTTTTCACATCAACATAGCTTTTTAGTGTTTTGAGCTTCCAGGGTGGCATGTCTGGTATGCTCATCATAAAGATGCCTGAAAGCTAAGAAATGGATCTCTCTTGAGGTCAAAATTTAAAAAGGTTATTCCTAGCTGATGTGAGTCAAATTGTTAGTAAAAAAAAATACTCCTTCAAAAATCTTTTAAAGAAAAACTTTGGTAATGCTCACAGAACAATGTAACAATACATACTTTGTGTAGCATTTTGAAAGTAAATGCTGTGTGATAATTGGCAGTGTTTTCAGTAACACCAATTTTGATATATGCTCTGTGTTTTACTCATGGTATGTTTTCTCTTTCTTATTTTAAACTATTTTTTCCTGCTACTTTTCCTTCTACTTTTTGAGTTACTTTACAAATATAAACAATTAACAATTACATAAAAGTGATAAGACTATACAAATAATGCAATTCCATGGACTACACTGTAGTAATTGAGTGTGAAACACAGTTCTGTGACCATTACTGAAATACTGGTGCATTGCAGCAAATGTAGTTTGCTTCAAGACGAATGTTTTATTTGAAAAATGGAATGACCAGCAAATCTTATTTTTCTTACTAAGTGAAAAATATATCATAGAATCAGAGAATATTCTGAGTGGGAAAGGACTCTTCAGGATCATTCAGTCCAACTCCTGCCCCTGTGCAGGATACCCCAAGAATAACTCCATGCGCCTGAGCACATTGTCCAAACACTTTTTGAGCTCTGTCAGGCTGGTGCTGTGACTCTTCCCTGGGGAGCCTGTTCCACTGCCCAACCACCCTCTGGGTGAAGAACTTTTTTCTGATATCCAACCCAAACCTCCTCAGCTTGATGCCATTCCCTTGGGTTCTGTCACTGGTCACTAGATACATTTTTTTAAAAGAAATAATGTTCTACAAATCGATCATCTGAGTTTCAAGTAAGTCAGAAGTCAGCAGCCTCAGATGTACAGAAGGCAATTAAGCGTTTTGTCCTCTTCTGCTAATTGAAGCTGCATGACATGATAATTCTCTTGGGGAATTATGAAGACTGAAGTACAAAAATTATCTACAGTTATAATAGGCTTCCCTCATAATTCAGTAAGATAGGTCACATAGATTCTTGAAGCTTAAAAATTCTTCTGCATAAGCTCTGCAGATCGCACATTTGATTCCATGGCAAAAACAAGAACATATAGGGATGTTCAAATTAAAGATTTTACACAACAGAAGAAAAAAAAATCAAATATTTTAGCATTAGCAAGCAGATTATTAAAAAATTAGGAAATAGGTTTAGAACCGCTCTGTAATAACTCTTGTAAAGCTTTATTACACATCTCATTCTATTTGCTGTCTGGCTGTGAAGGACTGCCAGGTTTTCATTTGGAGTCCAGCTGTGTCCAGTATTGATTTACACCATTAAGGATAGTTTTGTCTTCTAGACAAAAGGCATGCAATTCTTAAGAATTATTCTCTTAATTCCCATCAAATGCAACACAGTTATTATTCAACCAAATTATACTTATTGTCATGGAGGTTTTGAAGATATCTTAGAGCTGCACAGACAACTCAAACACATAGAACTGCATACCTCTCCAGTGACAGTCTCCACCATAATTGTTCTTTACACATCTGAAGAGCTATTTTGTCAGAGTAATAACGTGAATGTGACGGCTGCTTGGCATCACAGTTTACTTCACTGCATATATCAGTTTCAAAGTACGAAATGTTTTGGATTTGCTTAAGCACTATGACACAAGTTTTGAATAGACCCTGTCCTCAGCGGGTCAAGTGATAATAGCAAAGCAACAACAGGCAACAGGAACAGAACTGTAGAGCAGCCTAGTCAGGGCTGAACAGATATCTATCTTTTGTGGGATTCTCCTTCAGACTAGCTTGTCTGATCTCTGTTTCCGTCATTGATTTTTTTACTAAATGTTTTACATTTCAATGTTACACATAGAAGGTTCTCCCGTTTTTACTAGTGAATGTTAAGGATTGTAAGAATTTTATGAATCTGGGAAAACTTTACTGTGCAAAACTGAAGTTGCTGAAAACAGCAATCTCCATTTATTAGAATTATAATGATAATTTATACATAGATGGATATATATATGAATCACTGACTGAATTATATTAGCAGATTATCTTTAGCTTTCTATTCAGTCTGAAGATACAAATAGCATAATTATACCAGCTTTCAAGAGTGAGAGAAATGCAGAAAGAAAGAAAAAAGAAATTTTGTTTACTGCTAAGTTTTAGTCATTTTATTACTGTTGTTAAACCAAAAAACCCGGTATTGAATTAAACAAAATGTAGTGCATATGTGTCACCTATGGTACAATTTTCAGTCGTTCTTCTTCCTTTTTAAGTCATTGGCTTGATATATTTCATTTATAATATAAACCTAACTAACTTCTCTCTTAAATGCTCATTTTTAATTTCACTCTGGATGTACAGATGATACCTTCTACAATGCTACTCTTGCTTTAAAGAAGCAATGCCCTCTATATCCTTCAGTCCCAAATAAGCATGAATACACATTCTTAAGAGTACCAAAATTTCCATCAATTATTCAGAAAAGCTAGAGAAATGAGTACTTTTTAAAATTTTGTATTTGCTTTTAGTAAGGATGTGGTTCTCCAGAAAAGACTTCACAAAAAGCAGATTTCCCAAAAGATTTCACTCTTTTGCCCCACCATATCTAATAGACTACCACTGCAGCTTCTGAGATGCGATACAATTGCCAATGTGCTATGCACTGATTTAAGAAAAAAAAAATGTCAGACTCATTGTATTTTGAACACTTAGAGGTTTTAGCATTAAATAGGGGTCAAAAAATCACTAAACATATCAACAAGGAAGACTTATTAAAACATATCACACAAAATGGCACTTATATGATAACACAATGCGACAGTACTACTGCTTGCATAAATAAGGAATGAAAATTAAACATTAACAGTAAAATATTTCACTAGGCTAGATTGCAAAGTTTGACATGGTTAATTCATCACTGTAGGAACCAGACAAAGCCCAGTCTGCTGTAGTCAGGAAGCTCATTATTTCATTAAAGTTGCAGTGTAGCTAGGACTCCCATATTCCTTTTATTAAAAAAAATCATCAAGAAGATGAATGTTAACCTCCTAAACTAGAATTTGGTCTCCCATATGAATGAAGACTGAAAAAAGTAGTAATGATCAATAAAACTGCATTGGTCTTACTGGGTACAGAAAGTAGAAGGATAGATTCAAGGAGTAGTTTACAATTTGTTCAGTAATCCAGAGCAGCAAAAGTGCTCTAAAAACCACTAATCAACCTTTTGCAATCACAACTAAAACTACAGGAAGGTTGAGTTTTCATATTCTGAATTAAGTCTCTTTTGCTTGCCTTTGGACTATGCTTTATGGCTTCATTGCCCCACAGAAGAGCAGTAACAGGTAATAGTCCAAGGGCTATACCAGGCTAGAAAGTTTACTAGTTACGCCCTTAAGCCAGACTCAAGAAAGGCAGCACATTTTGCAAAGAGGAGGGCTGATCCAGGACAGGGGACCTTCTCTTCCCCTCAGAAGACAGCCACCTACAACTATAACCTGTCTTTTCTTCCTCTTGGAAGTGGTCTTGATATGAGGTATAGGCCTTTCTGGCCTTGGAAACACCACTGGTATAGATGGACCATCATCCACATCATCAGTTGACTGAGTTTCCACATCCAGAACCTTCTTCCAGGGCCTAAGGTATCTGGAAAGGCAAGGTGGGCAAAGAGGAGGTTTGCCTTCCACTCCGACCATATGCTTGCCTTCATTAACTCTTTTAAGTTACTGCCTTCTGCCTCGTAGTGGGAAGATATTAGGATCCCCTTGATCCTGTAGTTTTTTTCTAGTGGCTTTTCCTGTTTCTGTCTCAGACTCCCTAATGCTCCTTAACCTTTTTACTTCCTCCCAAAACTCTGACACCAGACTGCACAGATATGTGCTTGGTCACACCTCACACCATGGTCGTCACTACTGCCAGCCACTTACTGAGCAAAGGCCCTGTAACGGTCTGGGGAAAATACTGAAAAACAAAGTTCAGCAAGAACGAGTGCATGTGTTTGCTATAGTTCACCAGGTACAAACTTAGGAGCCACAACACCAAAGTAGTTCAGTGTACCACTCCAAGAGAGACATACAACAGAAGATGGCATGACATGGAAGAGTAGACATACCCTGCTGAAAACAATGCAGTTTTTGAGAACTAAGACAAAGAAATTACCCAAAACGGCGACTGGAAGCTGAACTTTGCTTCATTAACTCTATATAAACTTTTTGCTACAGGCTGTCTTGAGAAGGAGGAGGATAGGAATGAGGCCATCTATAGGCAGCATGAAGCAGTCTCAAAGCCACAAGGGCCTGGTTCTTTTGGGGGACTTTAACTATCCTGACATCTGCTGCAGAACCAGCACAGAGAAACACAAACAGCCCAGGAGGCTCCTGGAAAGCACGGATGACAATCTCCTGACACAGGTAGTGGAGGATCCCACAGGGAATGTGCTGCTCAACTGATACTAACAAACAGGGAAGGCCTTGCTGGAGGTATGACCATGAAAGCATGGAATTCAGTACCTGATGAGGAGAAAGCAGGGCAGCAAGTAAGTTTACAACCACAGACTGAAGGAGAGCTAACTTTAGCTTCTTCAGGGAGATCTTCATGGAGAATGTCATGGGAACAAGCCCCACAGGATCCAAGATACCCTGAGGGGTCCATGAGAGTTGGTTGATAACCAAGTATCACTTCCTCCAGGCTCAAGAACAATGTATCCAAATGCGCAAGAAATTGGGCAAAGGGGAAAAGAGACCTGATGGATAAATAAAGAACTTCTCTCATTACTCAACGGTAAGCAGGAAATACACAGGAGCTGGAAGCAGGGTCAGGTCACTTGGAACGAATTTAGAGAGGTTGTCAGAGTAAGAAGAAATGAGACAAGAAAAACAAAGGCCCATGTGGAATTAAATCTGGACAAGGATGACAAGGACAACAAAAGTGGATTCTTCAAATACATCAATTACAAAAGGAAAACAAAGGATAAAGTGGGCCCATTGCTAAAAGCTGGGCGTGTTGTTAAATTAACCGTCTGGAGCAATCCTGTGCCAGGTGCTCTCTAGAGTGACCCTGTCTGAGCAGGGAGGTTGGACCAGATGACCCACTGCGGTCCCTTCCAACCTGACCTATTCAGTCATTCTGTTTTTCTCTAACTTCAAAATACATACTACTTTTCACACCCTGACATATGCTAATGCCTAAAGTCAATCAAACTCCACCTAAACATGAAATTACAACAACTGTAACTTTACCTTTTCCCCTCCCTCAGAAAAACCCATTGTAATTGTAGCATAAGTGAAGGTGGATGACAGGAGATTCCACCTTTGTATTCTGGGATGATCAACAGGCTATACCTTTCTCCTCCTCCTTAGGGAGGCCTATTGGGTAAGACTCAAATAATCAGCTCTGCCAAGTGCTTCTTCAGGAAATTCAGAAAGCAAGCTTGTGTTTGTCATCATATCTTTAACACTATACAGTCATCTCAAAATTTAATGCTTTTGTTTTTGGCTCTATTATTCATATTTTAGGTATTCATGTGTGCTTCTGCAGACAGTGTCTATATCACCATCGATCCAGTAAGAATCTGCATTTCTGCTGCTCAGTAAACTACACTATTTTGAACCTGGCCATGGGATTTACAGAACATGACCACACTTCTAAGTCCTGCCATGAGAGTTCACTGGGTGCAACTAGGCGCGTAGTGTATCACAGTGTTTGTAAATCCATAATCATGGTAGTTCTCAATGAACCCAACCAGACTTTCAGTGTCATTTGGCTCTCCATTTCTGATGCTTAGTGTTTAATTGGCCATCACTTAGTATCTAAGCCTAGCAGCTCCCAGTCCCTCTGATACCAGAGGAATAGCTATAATGCAAGGAAGTTTATTTTCTGCCAAATTTAACACAACAAAAGAATTTGCCTTACTCTTTAAGCAACACATGCTCTGCACCTTGAGATCTGAACAGCTGTATGTTTTCTTGGGAACTTACTCTGGGTAGCCACATCAGTTCTGGTTAGCGTAGAAGACATAGCTTTCTGCCAGGTGGATGACACCTCCTAGGAGGATGATGACTACCAATTGAACTCACCATTTGAACTGACAAGGTGTCAACCCCATTACTGTGCATCCCTCTGCATTAACTGCTGAACTATTCCCTGGTAACTCACGCTCCCCAGGCTGTTTTGTAGATGCATAGATGTGGCCACAATTCCTCTGGCAATGTTCTGACCTTGTCAGCATCTTTCCTGAGAGCCACCAGATCCATGTGGGTCTCTCTATGCTCTGGCACTTTCCTGCCTCAGAAAATCCTGCTGTGTACCAAGATCTGCTGCCCCACTGAGGATGTGGTCAGCTCTGGAGAAGCTTGCCTTGGCAACTGATTTATCAAACACTGTAGTAAGACTTTTTAACAAAACTCACAAACTATCACTCTGGTTATCTAGAGTCTTTCCCTTTTCAAGTTTACTGCTTAAGATTTGCCACTCAGCAGATATTTGAAAAGTTTTAAGCTTTCTGTTTAGATAAGAAGCAATTTCATTGCAAATTAAGTACAGAAGTCAGATAATTCACCAAAAGCTCTAATTCCCAACCTTCCCTAAGTTACAAGCTATAATCTGCTTGTAAGGCAAACTATATATTCACCTTCCTAATTATTTTAGAAGAAAGATCTACCAAGGAACTGCAATACAGAAAACTCTGTGGTTTATAATCTTGCCATAAAATAAATAAATCCTATTGTTTACACCTATATTACAGCAGCAGCACCTATAATAAAAGCAGAAATGACTGTACACTGCTACTCTGATTTTAAAAATATTAACTTATTTTTATGTTCACACTGGTGGTTAGTCTGGAAAAGACTTTGATTTACATCCTTTATTCTTCAAACCCTCATTCTTAAAATTTCGCTGTATTAGACTGTTCTGATCACCATTGTGAATTCCTTCTTCATAGTTAAATATGTGGATCCATAAAATGGTTTGCTCTATTTAGCAACATCACCTCTTTTTGCTTTTGAAAGATCTCAGGATGATGCACTGAAGTAATCTGACCTTCCAATCAAATCCTAAGGAAAGCAGGGAAATTTTAATCATACGAGAAGCTATACCTAAGAAATCTAAATAATACCAAGAAGATTCCATGAAACAGAAATCAGTGACATAGAAACTCAATACAAAATAATTCTCGAATGTGACACCCACTGACAACTGTCATTTTGATAATTTCTAAATGAAAGACATGAACCTTCTAATCACAAAAAACAAAAGAAACCAAAATTAAGCTAAATGTTCCAATTCTTTTAAAAGCCTGAAAAAGAAGTGAAGTTTAAATTAAAACTAAGTATTTCTATTTCCTTTAAAAATAATCCCGTATTTCCATGAAGCACTATGCTTTTTCATAACATAAAACCCCCTATACAGCTCTAAAGAAAATCCCAGGCTATTAAGAAATGTTTCCATTTTCAGTAAAAATGTTAATTAAAAAAACATCAGGTGACATGTTGGTAAACTCTCAAACATGTCTGAAAGTACATTATGGTCATTCCTTACTCCTTAAAGTCATTCCTATAGAATATAAGTTTTTTCAACCCGAAGTACTTCCTTGACCAAGGGTCAGCACTGTGAGTAATTAAATAAATGTATAGTGGAAATTTTCACAATAAACCTGTGAGCACAGAAGACAGTTTTTTATAGGACCAGGTTAATCACTCAAAAATTTGGGTCACCTACTGTCTTAACCGTGTTCCACTTTCAAGGAACAGCATGTACTATCAAAACTTGTTGCCCAGATTGAGTTGATAAAGACAAGGGACGGGAGGGGAGGAGAAGGGGAAGGGAAGGGGTACTACAACAACATATTCAGAATTTTCACCCCTCTGAGGAAAGATAAAGTAGTATGTAGATATCCTTTACATCATTTCAGAACTACTTGAGAGGCTCTGTGATTGGTGGAGATCTACATCAAAGATCTACATGCAAACAAAAGGTAATAGAAGAACTCAGCCTAGTATTAATATAAAATCATCTTACTGATATGAAAGGAAAGGGTCTTTGCAATACCTTTGAGCCACTTGGAACACAATGGTTACCTCATTTGCACAAACTTCATCACCAGCTCATGAAAACTTCAAAGCGATGGCTATTTAATATACCATAGAGGGTTATCACTATGCAATAGCACAATGACAAAATGCAGAGCAAAAGAAGTGGGTGGTTTCTTCAGTGTTTTTTCAGTTGACAGTCATCAACATATTGGCAACTATATGATGCATAATAAAATCTTTAGGATCCAGAAAGTGTGTTTTATATACCTAGATTAAGTTAAATGGCTGATCACATGCACTAGGTAAAGAAAAACGTTATTAAGAGATAAAAAACAAAGAAGGATTTTGTGGTGTGATCAGTACACAGTGCTCCCTAAGTCTGAATTTCAAACAGCTAGACAAATACAGCAAGCCAAGAAGATCACCTATAAGATCCCCATTTTACTAATTCTACCACTATTCTCATAGTGACAGTGGAAAATCCAATATACTGCACATACATAGATGATATTTATTAACATGTATTTAGTTCTATTTACAAAACTATGTAATATTGAAAATGTTATGATGATCATTTAAGAAGAAAAACATTTCTAGTACAGCTACTTTATGCTCAGATTTTGCTGCATTGAAGAAAAAAATTTAGAAACTAAACCATTCAAAAATTATGGATCTGGCCACCCCAAATGAACTACATGGACTGTACTCATTCTTCTCAATGTATTTATGTTATGCATCTTCTTCCTTTTGCTTAGATGCAATGTTCATTTGCACTTTGAAGTTTTCTCTTTTCTCTCAAACAATAATAACTAAGATCAAAAATATTTAGACATTGGCTGCTTTCCTTACAAAGTGTTCTACAGTTTAAGGTTCTATATTCAATGAGAGGTCAATCTCTGCCTTCTGATCTAAAACAAGAAGAAAATCAGTTCGCAACATCAACCCTCCTTTCATACAGATCAGATATACTGAAAATCTACCAAGTCACATCCATAATCCCATCCCACTGACTGCTCACTAGCCATTTCATCACATTCAGGCTGACAAGGATTTTGATCTTAATTTTCCTCTTTTAAAGTAATCTGATAGCAAGGGATAAACATCTAGTATATCTCCCTTATGTTTATCTCATTTACCTACTCTTGTAATCTCTATGCTTTCATTTTGTTCCACTAATTTTGAAAATCATGACAAAGAAGGGCTGAGTCACATATATGTGGAAATACTGGAACAAATGTTTGTAATTTACAAGAAGCTGTCTAGGACACCACAAAGCTCTGAATTATACAAATATTTGGTCAGCAAGTACTCCTCTGACACCTGCTTGTATGCTAGTCACAGCTACTCAGATGTATAAACAAGACTGAAAGATAGCACCCAAAAATCTAAACTGTCATTTCCTATATTAAGCAAGATATCACTTCAATAAAGACATTGAGGGGCTGGAGCAAGTCCTCAAAGCTGGTGAAGTACCTACAGAGTAAGTCCTATGAGGAGCGGCTGAGGGAGCTGAGGTTGTTTAGCCTGGAGAAAAGCAGGCTCAGGGTAGACCTTATCACTCTCTACAACTCCACGAAAGAAGGTTGTAGCCAAGTGTTGAACAACAGGATAAATTTTTTCATGGTAATGGTTGTTCAACATTGGAACGTACAATCCAGGGAAGTGGTGGAGTTACAATCCCTGGAGGTGTTTAAGGAAAGACTGGATGTGGCACTCAGTGCCATAGTCTGGTTGAAAGGTGGTGTTTGGTCAAGGGTTGGACTTGATTATCTAAGAGGTCTCTTCTAACCTAAATGATTCCGTGGTTCTGGAAGGAATGGCAGACATTCAGCAAACCTTCACCTCCTACGTTTTTCCACTAACCTAACAAATCGCATCCAGGACAGAGCTGCAAATCCTCAATTTCTATTTAAAAGCTATCCGATTTCTACTTGCTATAATGAGATAATTTTTACCATGACTAGTTAAAGAACTAGATGGGATTAATGTGAACAGAAAATTCTTAAGGGAGAAAGAGACATGACAGTTACCTCAAAGGCAGCTTTCAGAGTGACCACAGTATTTTTCAGATAGATGGGGTGTCCTGAAACTATTATAAACTGGAAAGTGCCCAGGCATTATAGGTGGTTTTGAATATGCTAAGTCTACACTACAAACTGTGTTACAGCAGTGAAATCACCCAGCCAGCAGGTATCAGTTATAAAAAGCAAACACCTCTCACAAGGATAGAAATACTCTTTCATGATGGTCAAAAAGCAAAAGGCTCACAACCAAAAGGATATCTGCGATGTAAGTCAAGCCTTCTTAGTGAGGGATCTGGAATTTCTCCAAAATCACGTAAGTGCTGCCCTACTGCAAGACCATAATTCCTCTATCATCAAGGAATTTATTTTTAATACTGTAGAAGAAAACCAACAAGCTATGGATCAGATGGTTAGCTGAATATCATACAGCATCAGGTAACATGAATTTTTCTGCTGTATGTTCCACTCTCTTTCTCCAGCCATCATTTCTATAGAGAACATGTTGCCTTAACATCGAAAGATAATGTAGACGGCTACCTTCCTAATAATGGGATGACAAACACGAGACACCATGCTAAAGACTAAGGTTCCTATATATTATCTCTTCCTCAGGATAAGAAGGTCAGTCAAGTTGATGTAAACGTGCTCAAAAAGATATCTCCTACCATTGCATTTATGTGCAAAAAGCAGAGGAATATATAGTTTTTCAAATCCAGGATATTTTCTACAGCCTCCACTTGTGTTCATATGCCCTTGTATCTGCCCAGTTTCATAAAGTTAAATTTTCTGAACAATGAAGTTAACATATTCATTACTCATTTTATGAGCTCCATGACAATCTAGGTATGATTTTGTCATGGAACCTTCTGACACAGCCCCTTCCTTCTCTGCTGAAAAAACTAGACAGTAACACTGACTCTCCATCAAGAGAATTTTCTGTCATAGTGTCACTCTGCAAAACGTAGGCTACTGGACAAATTGGAAGATGATGTAGGCTGCAGTGCCATCCTTATGATGTTGACATTGCTTTAAGACTTATATTTGTCAGACTTGGACAGTGTAGTCTCTCAGCTTGCCAAGTGCCCTGCTGTGATAAGGTGCAAGGAATAAGTAAGCTGCTTAAGTTCAGAGCTGACAAGACAGATGTAATGCTTGCTGGTAATGAAAACAACACACAGCCTTTCCTGAAGACCACACGGTTAAACATGCTGGATGTGCCTAGCAAATGATCTCACATCACTACATGCACAGGGAAAATATGCCACTTCTCCAGAAACAAAATGCTGTTCTCTGTCATTTGGGGCATTTAAGACAATCCTGTCTAGTGCAAACTGAGGCGGCTGTCTGAGAGACCATACTTTCTTCTGGTAACAGTGGGATCCAAAACAAAACAGCAGCATGAAATAAATGAAATGTTAAAAAAGCTGCACTGTAAAAAAAGGCAGGACAAACCACTAGTCTCTAAAAGACTGTGCCATTTTTCCACTAATAAAACTTTATCTAAAACTGACACCTTATCCTTTTTCTTGGAAACTGCATATACAGAAAGCTCACAGAGAGCTACTTCAGCTAATGGGAAAAAAAGTAACCCCAGGCAGCAGCTCAGCCATCATTTTTTTCTCTTTAAAACGAACATTAACTTGAGTTACTTTAAATCCCCAGAATTTGCTGTGCAAATCAACTTACTACTTTCTTCAACAGCCTCTTACAAATACAATTTCAAATAGCAGTCAGCTTCCTAAAGGAAAACCAGTATGTGTTCATGAAGACAAGTTCTCAAGCTTATAACCTGAACTGGACCTTTTTCCCTTCAGGGAACAGGTCTCACAGTAATGTTCCAAGGATCGCCACACAAATGCCTTGTGGCAGAGAACCTTAAGGGAGGAAAACAAAACGAAAAAAATTAGTTAAAAGTACTAAAAATCCAAATTTAACTGCTAAAAGCTAAAAATTCTCACTGAACTGAGTTTTTAACTATTTCCAATTATCTCCAAGTAATTAATTTATCAATTACTCATCATTCTATCCTTAAAACACATCAAATCTATGAAACAGCATGCAGCATAAGTAACAAGCAGAAGGAGCTAGAAGTGACTGTGCAAATGGAAAGCCATGATCTAATCACAAACACTGAAACTTGGTGGGACAAATCACATGACTGGAGCACTCCAATTGACAGCTACAAACTGTTCAGAAGGGACAGGCAAGGAAGGAGGGGCAGGCAATTTGCCCTCTCTATGGACTTGACTGCACAAACCCATCTCTGAGAAACAGCAATGAACATGTCAAGAGCTTGTGGTTGAAAGTCAAGAGGCCAAGCCAATAAAGGAAATCTCATGGTTTGTGTTTATTGCCTGCCACTCAATTGAGGGGACCCTGTTGACAAAACCTTCTTACTCCACCTGCAGGAAGCATCACTCTGGCAGGTTCTGATCCAGCTGCAGGGACGTGTCAGGACAGTCCCTGACATCTGCTGGAACAGCACCTTGGCAAGATGTAAGCAGTCCAGGAGACTCCTGGAGAGCACCAAGAATAATTTCTTAACCCAGGTGACAGAGAAGTGTTACTGCACCTGTTGCTTACCGACACAGATTAACTAACCAGAGAGATCAGGATCAGTGGCAGCCTGGGCTGAAGTGATTATGTCCTGATGGAATGCATGATCTCAAGGGTTATGGGCCAAAGAAAGGTTAAAGTCAGTACCCCAAATTTTAGGAGCCTGAACTTTTAGTTATTCAAGGAGTTAGTGGATGGGACCCTCTGGAAAACTGCACACAGGGAAAAACGAGCAGAATAGAACTCTCGGATCTTTGAGGACATTTTTCTTAGAGCCCAAGATCTCTCAACTCCCACCAGTGAGCATTCAGGCACGGAAGGCAGGAGACCAGCATGGCTCAGTAAAGACCTCCTGGCCAAAGTGAAACACAAGAAGGAAAAGCACAGGACATGGAATCAGGGACAAGTATCCTGGGAAGAAACCAGAAGTGCTGTCGGGTTTTTCGAGGGACAGGATTAGGAAAGCTAAGGCATAGTTGGAGCTAAATTTGGCAAGGGATACAAAGAATGTATCCCTTGTAGGATATGGCTTCTACAGGCGTTTTTGTCAGAAATGAAAGATTAAAGAAAATGTGAGGTACTCAATAATTTTGTTTGCCTCAGTGTTCATTAGTAACCACTCTTCCCACATCTCTGAAGTCCCTGAACCTCAAGACAGGAACCGTGGAATTGAAGTCATTCCCAGTGTAAGAGCAGATGAGGTTCAAGACCACCTGGGGGACCTCAACATACACAAATCCATGGGACCCAGTGAGATGCATCCCAGTGTCCTGATGGAATTGGCTGACAGAGTTGCCAAACCACTCTCCATCATACCTGAAAAGTCATGGCAGTCAGAGAAAGTGCTCACTGACTGGAGGAAAGGGAATATTGCACCATTTTTCAAATGTATATTTATAACAGAATTTTTTTTTCCATAATCTTGCATCACCTTTTTGTACAGGGTAAGGTAATTTTAACTGGTGCATCACTGCAATTATTACCAGTTGGATTTATGACACTATAAAGTTGTATTATTCAATCTTCTAGAAATTTACCTTTTTATTACATGTAAGTCTAAAGCAGTTTTGAATAAATTTTGCTGTGCTACTGACTATATACACATTACACACATTTTTAAAAACCCAACAGTTCCTCACACATCAGTGGGTGATCACCTCATTACAGTTTTACTCCTTTGAAGTCCCCACTGTTTCATGTCCTCCAGAATCCTTGAACAGTTTGGGTTGGAAGGGATCTTCAAAGATCATCTAGTTTCAGCCCCATTGCCACTAGACCAGGTTGCTTAAAGCCCCATACAACTGACCTTGAACACTTCCAGTGATGAGGCATCCACAAGTTCTGTGGGCAGCCTGCTCTAGTATTATACCACTTTCACTGTAAGAAAAAGGGTCTTCCTTGTATCCCATCTAAATCTCCCTTCTTTCAGTACAAAACACTTGCTGGTAGTCCTGTCACTGCAGGTCCTGGTAAAAAAATCTTTACATTTTTCTTAGAAGTTTCTTTTAAGTATTAAAAGGCCACAGTAAGTTTTCACCAGAGCCTTCTCTTCTCCAGGCTGAAAAGCTTCAGCCTTCTCAGCCTGTCTTCACAGCAGAGGTGCTCCAGCCCTTTGATCATTTTTGTCTTGGACCCATTTTAACAGGTCTATTATTTTTTTCTTGTGCTGGGAAACCCCAGAGCTGGATGAACTACTCCAGCTGGGAGTACTCTCACAAAGTGGAGTAGAGGGACAAAGTCCCCTCTTTTGACCTGCTGGTCATGCTGCCTTTCATGCAGCCTAGGATGCACTTGGTTTGTTGGCTTTTTGGGTTGTAAGTGCACGTTAACGGCTTATGTCCAGCTTTATCTCCTGTACTCTCAAGTCATTCTCTTCAGGGCCACTCTCAATCTATTCATCCATCAGCTTGTATTGATATTTGGGATTGTCCCTAGCCTGAACAGAGATGTGATACAAAATAACAGAAGAATTTTTCAGTTTTAAATTTACGTTTAAAAATATGATATGTATTCAATCACTATACAGACAAAAAACATGCACGTAACTCATGCATGTAATAATCAGAGATAAATTTTCCTGGATTACGGTGTCTGCAAACTCTTTTCTTACAGATATTTGTACCTGTATTTGGTGCTCGTTTTCTTTCTCTGGATTTCTAAATTCTTCATGCACTGGACACATTTAATCCTTGACAGTTACTACACTTACAACAGCAGACATGTTTATGTCTCTTTCTGTTCATGTCTTCAGACATTATTTATAGTAATGCATTTCTAACATTTGTCACATCTTTCATAAGACTTGATAGTATTGTACCACTGCAAGATACAAATTTGACAGTTTGCAATAGGATCTGCACATTGTAGCAAATTATTCTGACAGTAAGTACTATACAGCCAGCAAACTACACTCTTTTAATATACTTATTAAAAATCTTATGAACACTGTGACTAAATCATATACAGTAAATTCTATTTACATGATGGCAATGAGTCACTACATTTTAAATAAATTATATACTGCAGTAAGCAACTCTCGCATTATCTTTAGTTTAACACTTTTTAAAATCAAATATATTACTAAAAGCTATTTCATTAAGAGTTTTAAAACAATTTGGAAATATCTTAAAATCTGGCTAAAGATTTCTGTCTATTTTGGTCCCATTGCCTGTGAATGTGTGCAATGATCTAGTTAACATGTGATTGTATCTGTGGCATAATGACTCTACTCAATGGCCCTTCCAGCAATATTTTTGGAAACACTGAAAAGTAATCAATACTTCTTTGTATTACCAGAAACGCATAGCAACACTGGTATACATCACTGAAAGTGCTTCTTTACTTTTTCACAAACACAGCTGCAATAGTTCTACTACTTCACTGTAGTTTAACAAAATTTCATTACAAATTAGAACAAAGAAGATGAGCAGTGTCCTCAAATGTCTTTAATTCTTTTTAATCATTAAAACAGAACGACAGGCAGGAGAATACGTGCCCATTCTTTTAAAAGCTCATACAAATTTTTGCTTTGATTCCATTCTTCACTGCCATACCACTGAGAAACCTCTGTATTTTCAGAATTGATGTACCTTTCAATACTATAATCTTTGGCTTTCAAGCTCACTATTATTTGCCTTCAGGTGCAAATTTTAAAGTGTACAGCCTTCTAAAAAACTTTTATGGCTTCAGCCAGATTCTGAAAGGCTTGTGGATCAGTCATCATCACACTGTAGATTTCTTTTCAAAATAATGTTCTTCAGTCAGAGTACACTTGTGGTTATACTCAGTTCACTTGTCAAATACAAATCTGAGGTCATCAAAAGCTTCAGGGCAACTTCAGCTATTCCAAAACTCATTTTCTACCTCTATTTTGTTGAAGAAATAGTATTTCAAGTATAAAAATAAAAGGAAACTCCAAAGATAGAGAAACAAAGGCATCATATGTGCATGTTTCAGTACACTGCAGTGACTGCCCATAAGGACAAAGTCAATCTAATACCCAAGTATTTTAAAACATAAAAAATAGCAAAGGGAGATAAGGTGTTTCACTATCAAGTTGATATATAGTCTATTGAAATCATGATTTTATAGTTGACATCTCAAAATACATAGGTCTAGGAACAGATGCTAATGATTCTATTTAAATATCTCTGTTGTAACAAACTCTCATTTACAAGGTCTACATTCATTGTAAGTCACATGCCTGGCAAGGGTGAATGACAGTAGGCTCAATATTCCTGTTGGCTTGAATTCCTTGGCCATATACTAGCAAGGGCTTTTATTTAATTCTAGTTTTAAGTCCCAGGTTTTATTGAAATATAAAAACAGACAAGAGAGCACTTTCTTTCAAAGGCTGATTTGATATTTGAGAGGTCAGCCTGAATTTTTCATCTCCAGAGACTTTTTTTATGCAGCTATAATTCATATTTATAATTAGAGCTGACTAATTAACACTCTTTTGAAAACAGAGACTATCTAGGTACTTGGGGAAAAGCTTTTCCCTTCCCAAAATGAAATTGAGTTTTATCATTGACTTTGACATACAAAGAAATACAGTTTGTTTTCTATGACCCAAAGCCCCATATATATAAATAGTCAAGGAAAAATTGATTTTTAGAAGCGTAAGCACACACCAAACTTCTCTTGGACACTTGAAGACAAAGGGAACAAAGCAAAAATAAAATAAATAAAGCTAAATTCAGCTAGAAGCTTAAGCTTTGTCTGCTTTGGGTAAACTGTTCGATGCTGTTTAACAGCATTGGGATGGAAGCTGACACCACACTCATTCACAGCATGAATTCTTCTACAAATTACATACTTCCTCCAACTTGTCATCAGCTAAAATTCTGCATTTATATTTACACAAATTCCATGTGGTGCCCCTGCATCCCATCACTTCTCAGCAACTCTGCCGCTCTTTTATCTGGTCCTAACATTTTCACTGTGATTAAAAGTACTTAAGCTAGCATTTATGTATCTCCTGTTTTCACACTAGGTCATGTCTGGTGTTAAACTTGGCGACCACTAGAACAGAAACCAGCTGAATTATGTGTCCACAAAACAGTTAGCATACTGTAGTTTATGCAAAATACTGGTTTATAATGTGTGATATGGTAAGGTATATGCCTTCAGTCATTTCATTTTAGAACCCGTACTTAAATGCCTATATTCAACATATTTCTTTCCTAGGCTGGTAATTACAAATTGTCATTCCACATGGCTATTTGAACTCAACGTGTCTGATGGATGTGATCAACATAAAATGAAGAACGAAAGCCTGACTCTGACAAAAGAAGACCAGGACAATCTCATTTCTCCATTCACATATATTTGGGGAAAAAAAAAAAAAGAGAGAAAAGGTATAATCACAGACATATCATGGAGAAACTAGAGATTATAGCATCTTTGTGGCATGCTCTCAACACTGAGGTTGCCTAGGAGGTCTTTTGCTTTCACATGAAAAGTCAGCTAAAGTCCAACAATATCATGGTTTACACCCCTAAAATAGAAGCAATTTCACCAGAGTGTATCACATTCTTTTCTTCCCCTATGAAAAACAAAGCAGCCAAATCTTCTGTTTATTTTATCCACTTGCATTAGGGAAAAAAATCAAAATATTTCATTTTTAATGAAAATTTCACTGCCATGTAAGTTTTCAACAATGATGCTACATGACACATAACCTACTGAAAATGCTAGAGATATATGAAAACATGTTGACATGCTATAACAAACCCATAATTTGCAAACATGAAACATTTGAATAAAACAATTGTAAAGCTACAAACTACTATTAGCATGTCACAAATACTGAGTTTTACTCTGGAAGAAATTAATATATCTTGAATATTTAGTAGTGGCAAGACTGACAAGAAACACACTGATTTCAACCCAAAATTTCTAGTGAATTGAAACTATTTAACAGCAGTCACTACATCTACTAGCTAAGCAGTAAAAAACAACCTACCAATATGTTCAGGTTTGCACAGATGTTCTTTAATTAGTAAAAAACATTGGCTTTTTACTTCCTTTGCTATTTCTTTGTAGATGCTACATTAAAGAAAACATCAGCTCCTCCTCTACAGATCTCTGAAAAGAGTAGATATTCTGCTTATTTGGGCTTCTTACTATTTCAGGGGGAGGAAGAGGGAGGACAAGGATAGAAAATGTTCCAAACAACTAGAACCATTTGCTCCTACAGTGTAATATCTGATTATGGTATGGCTGCATGCTAGAACTTAACCTATTCCTTTAATTTTTTTTCCATTGTGTTTTCCTCATTTAAAAAAAATCAACAAAACACATCCTAAATTTTGTAAAGGAAACGTGGCACTGTAGGGAAGCCCATATTTATTTATTAGATACCTCATGCTTTATCACAAAATGGATTATAAAAATAGGCTCAAAATTAATTTTTTTACAAAAAATTACAGCTTATGAAGGCTCAATATCAAGAAATTCTGTACAAAGTTTGCCTTTGGTCTGGTAACTCTCTGACTTGAATGATGGAGAGAAATGAACAAAGGTGTCCTCAATTTATCAACCAGGATAGCTGTGAAGCTGGAATTGGCTGCTGAGGAGCAGTATTGACAATTCCTAAAATTTCAAAGGGCAAAACTGACTTGAATCAATTGCTCACATATTCCCAGGTGTGAAACACTCACGATGCTTTTACAGAAATTAACAGGAAGGCAGACGGTATCAACTGTCTACTCTGACGTATAGAGCAAATGGTAATGGAAAGGAATGAAAAGTAAGGATGAAGTGGGGTCAAGTGGAGGAAAGAAGAAGCAGGAATTCCTACAGAAAAAATAAATTTGCATATAATCCCTGGGATTCCCCTGAGGAAAAATATTCAGTGCCAGTGGGTATGAGAGCTCGTTCTTCTGTAGCATCAACAGTCTGGAAGTGAAGACTTACTTAAAGATCACTTCTGAATTGAGAATAATGAGGCAAATATACACGAGGCTAGAACATACACAGAACATTATTGGCAGCAAACTCTTTAGAGAAGTAGGAACCCCATGTTTCAGGAAACAAGAGAAATATGTTACGAGAAGTATCTGATATACAGTGTTTGGGAGAAAATAAAAGTATTAATGTAATTCTACTATGTATATGTATATATATATGTATATGTATACATATATGTATACATGTACACACACATATTCATTTTTATTTTTAAAATACAGAATAACACAATATCATATAATTCAGGAAATTAAGTTTAGATAGGGTATTCACTGTGAAATAGAGCAGAGTAAAATCATCAGATGCAATAATTTACTTGCAACAAAAGTTAAACTTTAAAAGCAGACAGCCTGCCAGTAGTTTTAGGGCAGATTTTTTTCTGCTCCTTTACCCAAGAAGCAACATTTTATTGGTCTATTGGCATTACATCATTACAGAGCCTTTTGAAATGGTCAAACTGCCTACTTCCCTTAAATTAAAACAAATCTAGCAATTTAATTATAAATTTAATGTCAGAAACTAAATCTTGGAATAGTAAGGTTTAATGAGCCAACCACGATTCTTGTGCTTCCCTCCCTCATAGAAAGGCTGTCTTCTACCTGCAGCACTACTACATTTATGACTGTTATAAAGTACCTTGCCTCTCATTTCTACTGTATTCAGCTGAGTTCCTTCTTCACAACACTCATTCCACACAAACATACATACTCTTCTTCTTTAAAAAACAGTGCTAAGGAAGGCAAGTACTTTATTTCTAAATATTGATATACTTGCCGGACACCATAGGCTTGCATACAGCTTTATACAATACAAGTGGTTCAATGTCATTTTATATTGAAGGAGGCGTCAAGAACTGAAAAGGCACTAAAGACTAAAGCAATATTCTATCCACTGAAGGAAAAAATAGAAGAAAATCTAAAATCTAAAAATTCCTTAACTATTCATAACTGATTAACATAATTGCTTCATATTCAGCAGAAATAACCTAGGATTGTAAATCGTGTAATTTCAGAAATGTCGGCTCCACACCTTCATAATCAGTAATTTAAAATTAATTCAAGCCTTCTCCAACAGGCTCCTTTTAGTCTTATAGTGTTTAAGTCATGGACAGTCCAGAGAATACATTTCACATCTGATTGAATGAATGAATGAAAGAATGAATGAATGAATGAATGAATGAATGAACGAATGAATGAATGTATGTATGTTGGTGGCCAGTCACAAGTGGTGTTACCCAAGAATCAGGGCCACTTCTCTTTAATATCTTTATCAATGACCTTCCCAAGGGGATCAAGTGCATCCTTAGTCAGTTTACAGATGACACCAAGCTGGGTGGGAGTGTTGATCTGCTGGAGGGTAGGAAGGCTCTGCAGAGGGATCTGGACAGGCTGGATCAATGGGCCAAGGCCAGTGGTGTGAGGTTCAACCAGGCCTAGTGCTGAGTCCTGCCCATGCCCTGACCAGGTGGCCAAGAAGGCCAATGGCATCCTGGCCTGTATCAGCAACAGTGTGGCCAGAAGGACCAGAGCAGAGATTTTCCGCTTGTCCTTGGCACTGGTGAGGCCGCACCTTGAAACTTGTGATCCAAAAAGGACACTGAGGTGCTCAAGCACGTCCAGAGAAGTGCAGCAAATCTGGAGAAGGGCCTGGAGTATAAGTCCTGTGAGAAGTGGCTGAGGGAGCTGGTGTTGTTTAGCCTGGAGAAAAGAAGGCTCACGGGGAACCTTATCACTCTACAAATGCCTGAAATGAGGGAGTGGTACCCTCTACTGCCAAGCAAAAAGCAGTAGGACAAGACGTAATGGCAACAAACTGTCCCAGAGGAGCTTGGGTTCGATAGCAGGAGAAATTTCTTCACTGAAAAGGTGGTTAAACTTTGGAACAGCCTCTCCAGGGAAGTTGGATGATGTCACCATCCTAGGAAGTGTTCAGAAAATGAGCAGATATGGCACACTGAGATAAGGTGTGCCCAGTAGGTTTGGTGTTATTCAGTCAAAGGATGGACTTGATCTCAGAGGTCATTTCCAACAATGTTTCCATCATTTCTGTGTTTTCAACCCTTGAATTAACAATTTTCAAGTTACCTTACGTTTTTATCTAATATGTACACTCTTTACATATGTCTTTTAAATTAATTTAAAAGCATATGTGAAAACCAATTTTTTAAAAAATTCTGAACAAAAATTCAAAATAGATTACCACTTGAAGGACAGGCTATCAATTTTAAACCACACCAAGCTGCACTTCCACATTTAGACATACAACTACAAAAGACAAAAAATAATGAATGAAATAAAATTAAATTAAAGCATAAATAGAATGAAAATACTAATAGTTCAAAATAAGTGAGTACAAGGTAAGGTAGACCAAGAACCACATTGGAAACAGGGTGGGGTGATCCAGAAAACTTACACTTCCTCTAAGACTTTGAATGGGCCACTAATCACTTTCTCTCTATCTGACATCACAGTCATGCATACACTGACAGATTAAGTAATCATCGTATAACACAGTAAAAAAACACATTCTGCAGTTGTCCATATCCTCTTCTTGAGTACATCAGTATTCTTGAATGACACTGTTTAATGTGTGATTTCTTTTACGCATATTTTTCAATACCCTGATGGCAGAGATACCATGTAACAGATCATACATTCTTTCATGTTCATAAATAGTTGAGGTAAAAATCAATAATAGAAAGACCTCAAAAATATGTACTGTGCAGTATTCCCTGTCTTTTTGGGTTTCATCACCAATACAGCTCCAAAAATGAAACTTACACAGTTGACACTGGTCAAGTTTGTTATTCTTCTTTTGGGGAAGAACAGGTTTGAATTACATTTAATAGAATACCAAAGACAGTTACCACTGTTAATGAACTGCCATTATGTTTCAAAAGGCCCATCTTGGTAAAACCCTGGTTGTTTATTTCTTACCTTAAACAAAATTTACTGCTCTTTAACTGGAAATAACCATCACAATTCAGATTTTTAATACATTTCAAATATTGGAACACCTTAATAGCAACGCATATATGGAGCATATATTAATATACTACTCACCAATTTTAATCTTTGCAAAGGTATTCTGCTAGTGTCTATCGGAGTACGCTCTGTGACATTACCAAATCTGACTTCTGGGATGGCAATTGCACATATTACATGTGCCCACCTGTGAAAAGTGGCAAGTCAAAAATACCACCAAAAAAACTCATAGAAATACAAGTGCTTAAGTTGTTGCTTGCTGTGTGTTTGGCTTTTACTTTTGATTTGGTTTTCTTAAAGGTACCCATCTCCAGTTACTTCCTTATTAGGCTTTCTTAAGCTTCATTAACACATTTTAACAAACCTTGTAACCCTACCACTTTGTGTGAATAAAATTTCAGACTGAGGTTTTACTTCAACAATTTTTAAGCATGTTTTACTTTTTATTTTAGTAAAAAGTTTTTGTAGGTGTGCTATTCAGGTATATACATAAACACCACACTATTTGGTTCATGTGTAATTTATCATCTACAGTATTTATTACTCATTATTAACATTACTCAATCCTGAGAAACTCTTCTTATGCAACATACATGATTACAATCAATCATGTATCTATCAAAATGCAAAATGAAATGCAAATGCTATCAAGACCTTCTGTCTACAGACGCAATGGCATACAAGCAACAAAGTGATCAAGCCAC
This sequence comes from Callaeas wilsoni, assembly GCA_013398955.1. NCBI lineage: Eukaryota > Metazoa > Chordata > Aves > Passeriformes > Callaeidae > Callaeas > Callaeas wilsoni. The sequence goes on along the minus strand of VWPU01008223.1, from coordinate 57,122 downwards.
CAGCGCAATTCCCAACATGAACTGGATCTCCTTTAGTAGCAAAAGCACCTGCAAGTGCCTAGGACCAATGTTACATTTAAGACTTCAGTGCAACTTCACGAGGTTTGTCAGATGATACTACATGCTTCCTATATGCATCAGAAAGCACTCCAAATCCTGTTCCAATGCCTGAATGTCAAAATAAGAAAAGCTAAAAGAAACTTTTAAAAGTCTGAAATGAACGTTGAAACTGTATATTTCATGAAGTAAAAGAGAAGCTAATGACACTTTTATTAACAAAGAGCACCCTTCTGAGGCTATTTCTAAAATCTTTTTGGGGCAGACAAGTATTAAATCTGAATAAAGGAAAACACTTCCGTTCTTTGACTCATATTTGCCTTCTTCCCTGTCACTCACTGTATATCTGTTCTCATTACCCCATTTGCTCTATTTCTGTAAGCTCTGAATGCTTGCCTCACTCCAATTCTTGTGCATTTTGAAGAAACGCACATTACACAAGCATCTTAGCGGATTAACAGGAACGTGGGCTGAAGCTGAAGGAGATGGAGGGTGATGCAGAAAACAGAAATAATTTTTTTTCCCTGCACTAGAGCCGCAATATTTCAGTAAGTCATCTTTGGCAAAAACATTTGCAAAAGTATATGACACACAGGGACCAAACAAACTCCTATCACATGACTTTAAAGCTGTGTTGGTTGAAGTGTGAAATAAGACCTGTACATAAAGATGACATATGAATTAGCAAGTTATGCAGTTCAGCCCAAATAAAAACAGATAAAGCTTACAGATCCATCCTTTTATTATGATGACACTTTGTTCATGTTTTAACTTACAGAAAAGAGTCTTGTTTTGAGACTTTTTTGAAACATTTTTTAGAACAGCTGTTTTCTTTTCATTGTGACCTGCCCACCTGCTAAACCACATTGTCTTATCATCTAAGCTATAAATAAATGCCTCTTCAATCAATCTTCAACATTTAGACTGTCATATCTCTCAACCTAACAGGCTCAAAACAATTGCTATGCTCTGCTGAAAAGAAGGAATCTCAGCTTTCCTATATGGCAAACTGCTTACTGCATGTACACATATCAGTTTGATCCATTTGGTTTTAAAACTATGACTGTGTATCTCTAATTAGTATGTACAGAGTAAAGAAGGAGCAAAGGGAATGCACATGTTAGATTTTGCAGCTGTTGGAGAAAAAAGATATAATTGTAACATACTTTTCTGAAAACTCGAAATTTTGAAATGATATCTAATGCTGAAAGATTAAAAACTCCACAATGTGTAACAACTATAAGGTGTTACAGAAACATAAAAACCAGACCTCAACTGCTTTTACAGAAATCCCATTTCATAAATCTGTAACACTAACATACAGAGTGATAAAATGTAAACCAAAAAATCTTACATATAATTATACAAGAAAAGGGATTTTATGCAAACTTCTGTGGATTTTCCTCTTAATATATCTTATGAGACATTTGAAAAAAAATTAAATTAATATACAAAATCTACATATTTTTAAAGATGCAACATGGAAGCTACCAACAGCAAATATCAAAAGAGCATGATAAATTCCACACAGATAATATTTTTGTCATTCACTTTTTATTTAGCAAGTAAACCAAGAAGTAAATTTAAGGGAATTTAAAACAGAACTAAAAATCAGCTGAGAACTTTCATATACTGGCAAAAATCTCTATTAAAATGGCTACAATAATAATGTTTTCTGAGGGTAAGATATGGCCTGAGTTAAACAAAAAATCTTCTCCTAACTGGATGATTTACAATAGTCATGAAATCAATTGCAAACCACTGATAAATAAATTCTTTCCTGGTAAGTGAAAAAGAATGTTGTACCTAGATCATGTCTTACCATTGTATTCCAAAGCATGAAAGAAAGAGATCAACACACTATTGCTAAGCTATTAAGATAAGCTAATTAATTACAAAATTATTCTAAATGCATGAACACTATTCTATTATTGGGCTTGAAAAAACATTAAGCTGCAACATTTTCCACTTTAGCTGTTAGGGTTACTTGCTATAGTGTTCTGTCACCAGATACAGAGAAAAATCTTGATGCTGGTAATAGCATGATGTCAGCAACAAAACTATTTTTGACAATGTGTAATAGAAGTGCATTTAAAAAAAAAAAACTTCAGAATTGAAAATTATTTCAATATAATCAAAAGTAATTCATTGAAAATACTGAGTTTAGAAATTCAAAGGTATTGTACTGTCATTTTCAGGAGCGAAGAAGAAAATACACTTTGCTGTTTGATAAGACTTGCCCATGCAAACAATGATAAATGAGCTCCCATTTACTTTCTTTGCACAAAGGCCAGCAGATTAAAATTTGGAACAAGCATGTGTGTGCAAATAGTAAACCAAATGTACATTTTACTGTCTAACTGTTTAACAAAATGCCAGTGCCATATTTCAATAGAAGTAATTTTAATTCTGCAATGATTCAGCTTAAAGGGACACTGTCAAGTAATTATGGTTGCAAATGCTTTCCACATGGGAATGGACCGGGAATGAAGTTTAAAATAAGCATGTACAGTCTTGAAAAATATATTACTTACTTTTTGTCAGTAGTTTGCTTTAATGCACCACCTCTCAAATTGCAGAGACAACATTCCTAAAAATAAAAATAGAGTAGAAAAAAGTGAGCTTTAATGATGGTTTACAAATCAGTTCTATTTATCTGATCTTGAGGATAAGCAAACTGCTAATGGGATTAATTACTGGGGTACGAACTGCCACTTACAAGCATAGCATTTCCTTACAGAGGGAGAAAAGGAGACAGTAACAAAAAGAGAAACAACTCATACAACCTAAAGAAAAAAGGTATTTGACTTACAGACAAAGTGATAGAATCACTTTGAAATGTAATTTAAAAAAACAAACAAAATCAACATCAAAAAACCAGACAAAAAAATCCCCCACACTTTTAATCAGTACTGCCATAGAAAGGCTGGAAAACGCCAGACATTTTACAAAGGTAAAACGAAGTAAACAAAGTACCATGGCACATAATTGGTTCAATAGAAATTACTGAGAAACTGACCCATTAGCTATTGATCTAGCTCAATTTTTTTTTCTTTTTGTTTTTCCTGCAGTATACCTTCACTGCTTTGATCTTCAGTACAACTCCATCTCTTTCAGGGCACTCAGCAAGGTGTTCAGTGGTTCGTAGATAATATGCCAAAAAATAGGGCTTTTCCTACCTCTACTTAAAACTGAGCTTTTGAACAGATACACTCTTTTCTTCTTTCCAACCTTTCACTCCTTCTCTTCAGTCTCCTCCATTTCTGAATTTATTCTTTCCCTTTTTTGGTTTTTTTTCCTCTTGTCCCTTGAGAAGAGCTGATGAAAAAGTGTTTCAAACATCAGCGATTTTTTTCCTGCCTGTTTTTCTAGTCTCTACAAAGAACAAATGTACAAAATACAGTCAAGATATTCTGTGACTGTGTACCTATATGAGACCATGTCTTTTGAACCCCTACATTTAATGTGCCTTTGCAGGACAAACAAACAAACCAAACAAAAACAGAAACAAAGTGAAACCCCAAAGAACTTTATGTTATACTCCAGTCTGATCTTATCTTAAATATTTCAATGATGAAGACTACAAATGTCTGCCAGAAATTTAACTGAATGCTATATTACATTTCCTATGAATAAAACCTTTCCTAACCATAAAAAATGCCTTCTTGTGACAATTGGATCTTCTTTGCTATTAAAGCACAAAAATTTTGTCTTACCAACCAAAACCATGGAGAAGAGAATATCCTCTTATGGAGCATCCTTTTAACTACTTAATATTATTGTAGAGTTTTAAAGAAGAGAACTGAGGTTCATTATTCTATCCACAACAACCTTAGGATGGGACCTAATATGTTCCAGATCACATTTCCCTTTCTAAAACTAAACATTGACTATTAAATCAGGGAACTCAAAGGCTCAAAACTATACCGCCTTCAGTAAAGTACCACTAGAGTCATGGAAAATTTGTTTTTATTTGGCATTCAGTTCTGAAAGGCAAGCAGTTGTATGTAAAAAACCCATAACAAAACTGTATGGAGATCCGTAACATTACCTGGGATTTTGAAGACTACCTCAGCACAACCACAGAGTTACCTTACAGTACAGCATCATCTACAATCTGATTCACTTTAGAATCTTGCTTACAAATAGCAGAGGGACATGTTTCTTCAGCTCTTTCTTTGACTATTTTGTCACCCTCAATATCATCTATTGTTACCAGTGTTATCTATCTCTATAAACACAGCTTCATCACTGTCACAGTGAGATACTAAAAAAATGGGTCCAATATGCTGATTTTATATATGAAAATTGGGGATGCAAGATAAAAACAGTAAAAATGGATGCACATATATCTCCACGACTACATGAGAGCAACAAAATAAATGGCCCAAGCAGCATAGAAAATTATACCTAAAATGGAACAGCCATTCTGGAAGAGGCAAATACCACAATCTCCTAAAATAGGAGCCATGCAGGACTTCCTGCAAATCTGATCCCCAAATCATTTGCAGTTGTCAGGGTAACACAAAATGTTGTTGTATTCCACATGTCACTGTGCCCAAAATTTGTTACTGTCTCTTTAAGACCCTGCAGCCAGAAAATGGAAATGGCAGGGAGGGCATTGCCAAGGTCCCTTTTAAAGTCGGAGCCAGGAAACAGCGAGCTCTCTCTGCTGGCAGCCTTTGCTGAAGGCTGCCAGCAGTCGGTTGGTTTTGGTTTGTTGGATTTTTTTCAGGGCTTGCAACAGCAGCCACTCGGAAAAACAGCATTTTGCAATAAAAACTTTCAGAGTCATCTCTGTAAACCTGTCCCAGGGACCAGGTGACCCCACATCTGACAGACCGGTTCCTCTCCCGCCCCCAACACTTGTGCAGCATGGTGGACGTCAGCACCAACACCAGCAGAGTCCAGCAGTCAGCCGGAGGAGGCAGTGGGTGGCAGCGCTGACTCCAGAGGCACCGGCACTTCTCCGCCACTAGAGCAGCCCCGTAAGGTCCTCCTTTCCCAGGAAGGTTCTCTCTGTCCACTATCTATTTTTCCCTTTGTCTCCCAGATGGTGTGGTCGACTGGATGCACCATCATGGCATAGAGAGCTAATGCCATCTTCCCTGTGTCTTTCAAGCCATGCAGGCACCCTGGCAGGCACCATCTTGGAAATGCTATTTCCTCAACTTTGGGTCTCTGTTTCCCAGGGGTTCATGAGATTTAGTGGTTTTGTATCTACTGATTATTTACTGGTTTTTTTTTTTTTTTTTTTGTTCATACTGTTATTTTTTCACTTAGATCTACTTGCATTCATTCTTTATGGGTGGAAAGGGATTGGTTGAAACTAAGAGAAGGTAACTCATTTTAGAGTGTCCACTTCTTTAAACTGTCTTAAACCAAGACAGCAGTCCTGCAGAGCACGAAACTTTACAATTCAGACACAGAATAACATCTGCAGACTGGGGAAAAGAGCATGAGTCTGACTCACCAGAAATCTTTACAGGGAAAAACCTTCATTCTCCACTTTCAAATGTGAAAGTTCAGGGGATTCGTCATAATTTCTTTGTAATCTGAGCATTTTCTTAACATTGGCCACAAAAATACTTTAACGGACTGACTCTCTGTTTTGCAAAATAAAGAGCGCACTCCTATTTTATGAGCTTTGACGTTCTTAGGTCACCTTACTTCAAAATTTGTTATTTGAAAAATGATGAGATTTTCCTGCTTCTAATGGGTATTTTTCACCTTTACAGAAAACTTTCACTAGATCATCTGCTGTGTAACTTACTAATGCAACCAGACTGAGAATCCAAGGCCCTAAAGAAATTTTACAAATAAATTAAGCTCAAATACCACAGCAAGAGACAGAAGTCATAATCTTTACCTACTAACTACAGAGCTTTGACACTAGGTTAAAAAACAGAAAAAAAAGAAAAAATATATAAAAAGAGGGAAAATTAAAGGGAGGAGAGGAGCCCAAACAAAAGAGAAGGTGCTTCTAAATACCCTCATTACAAGCTATAGAAAGATTACCCTTATGCAGGACCTGTAGGAATAAAAAATTATCTCCTCTAAAAAACCACCTATACTTATCTATGGTAAGCAGAAAGTGTTGGTGGGTACTTGTTCACTGCCTGCTGGACACAGGCTACAACAAATGAGATCCCTATGAACTAGTAAATTTCACCAGTGTTCATAACAAACTTGTGTGGGTAGGAACATAGGTTTAAAGCCCATCAAAGCTATTTTGTTAATCATGCCTGCATAGCAATATATTGTTCTATATCCAGGCAACATGGCTATTAGTTTAACTTCTACTTCAATGTACTACAATTAATGAAAACTCTGAAAATATAATAAATGTATACATGCCATGGATGGCAGTGAAATAACATGTGAACTAGTAATTATTACCCATGTTATTATCCGTGAAGGACATAGACCTGCTGAGGTAGTTCAGTGCTCCAACAGTACCTCTCCTATGAAGACAGGCTGAGAGAGCTGTTCAGCCTGGAGAAAAGTAGAGAAGGCTTTAGGGAGACCTTATTGCGGCCCTTCAAAACTTAAAGAGGGCTTATAAAACAAATGGAGAAAAACATTTTAGAAGGAGAAATGGTTCTAAATATAGATGAAACATATGGAAAAAGCTTTTGACAATAAGGGTAGTGAAACACTGGACCAGACTGCCCAGAGAAGTGGTGGATACCCATCTCTGGAAGCATTCAAGGTCAGGTCATACAGGGCTCTGAGCAAACTGATCTAGTTGAGAATGTCCCTGCTCATGGCAGGGAATTTGGACTAGACAACCTTTAAAGGTCCCTTCCAACACAAGCTCTTCTATGATCCTGTGGTCTCACAGAGAGAGTCTCTGTGCATCCCTGTGTGCCTGCTGTCAGCCTGCTTGCAAAAATCAGGAGAAGAATGTATTTCATTATAAAGCATCACCTTAGAAGGTATCCAATCTCTGATTCATTATTACTTTGCAAATCCTTTAAACAAGTAATTTTTTCATTTGTATTTGCATTAAATAATAATTTCATAAGCATATTATTTTATACATATCTAAATTAAATCTCAGACCATTTTAAATTGCTCATCTTCTTAAAAAATCTCCGTAACATTCTAGAATTACAAGAGAGCTTTCTCTCCTCCAATATCTGTATAAAGTAAGACATCTCCATATAATTCGCAAGTGTGATATAGTAACATTCATTTAATTTGTCTGCATTTTTGTGGAAATGATGCAATTTTTTTTCATAATAATACATATCATATTCACTGTTTCTAAACTAAATGTTTCCCCTTGCTTTCACGGAAACATTTTTGCAGCTAGCAACCCTAATCTCACTTCTTTGCTTCAATCACTTCAAGAAACTGCTGGAAAAACCTCAAGTCAGTGTGAATTAACTATGCTTCCTTTGGTACATACATCTAAAAGATCGATCACCTTTTTTGGAAGGGTATGTGGCTACTCAGGCATAGCTGCATATTAATTATTGTTGCATGGATAAATATTACACAAAACCCAAGCCTGTTCACACTCATTTATATTTTAAAATGAATACATTTGCTTATCTTTGAGTATTATTTTAGTGTCTGCCAAAACTCAGTCCTATTCACAGTAACGCTTACAACAAGCAATTTTCACACTTCCATATTTCCATACTTCCCCCATCAGCAATAGCTGTCTCCCTAGGAGACAGGAAGCTATCTGACACAGCAAGGCAGTAGAACTCAGCCAAGCCATAGAAGGGGGATATATATTAAGTCATTTAACAGTTATTTTTATTGAAAACTATGACCATGCACCTCACAATCCCCTTTCTTGTTAAATTGCTATTTCCCCTTTACTAAGGCCCTGTGAATTACAATAGCATCTCCAAAGAATTACATTTATCCAGTTAAATGAAAAAGAAATTTAAGCTTATGTCAGTGGAAGACAAGGTAAAATAAAATATATGTTATTCTTAATGAATTGTGCCTGACACATTTTCAGAAATCTCCTCTTAAAATGTAGCCTCCATAAGCAACCTAATAATCTCTTCCAGCTCTTTGGCATCCATGCCATCAGAAAGCTTTTCATTAAAACGAACATGAAGATTCTCTGATTAAGCCTTTTCCTTTTTACTTTATGCATGATAAACATAAAAAAAACCAATATTGTCCCTTTCTTTTTTTTTGATATTTTCCATCTATAGACCCATAGTCAGTCAAACAACCACAACTTTCCCACCTAGCTGACTTCATGTGGCCACATTCTCCCTTCTGAAATGCAATGAGAACAGATCTTTGGTGGTATCAGGCAAAATATGTTTAGTTTTTATCCCACATCTGGGGAGATGTGCTTACACAGCCATGACTTGTGTAGCACATGGACAATAGTCTTCAGGATCTTTTCTACAGCAGCAGCTGACACCACTGCTCCACAATCCTTTGTCTGCCTTCTAGCTTCAGTGTCTTGCACTTTAATTACCTCTTGTTTTCCACGTTATCTCAATAACTAAGATCTTGTTCATTTCTGATCGCCCTTACTTCACAGACCTCACTAAAAATAAGCCAAAAGCTTGTCTTCAGCTAATATCTCCTACAACAGCTTCTGCACAAGGAATATCTATGCAGGCTGTAGCTGGTCAAGTCAGTAACAAAGTTGTGTAATGTTTGACAGAGGTGGCTAAAAAAATGAGACTTGGAAAAGGGTTTGACTAGATATTCCAATAAGAAGGTAGTTGCTATCGAAGGAAACTAGCAGCAGATTTCAAACAAACAAACAAACAAAAAACCAGAAAGATTCTTCACACAGTATGTGTCTGTTTGCCAGATGTGAGTGCTAAAATTTTACACCAGTTGAGAAAGAAGTTGCATAAGTTCATGAAAAAGAAATCCAGCAACGGTTACTTTTTACTAAGGAAGTAAGACAGCCTTTGGCTACGACAATTTCTTATTTCCACACTGTAGGAGATTGAGAAAGCATTATGAATGCCTGCTCAAGACACATATTCTTCATCAGGTATTAACTTCTTGTTGTGAAAGAGAGAATAACAGACTAGAACAGACGTCCGTTTAATTCTTATGGCACATCTTACTGTTCTACCTAACCTGCAGTTTTAAACCTTTATATGCAGAAACAATACCTAGATATTAAAGAAAATCCAAATGCTTGGCACTAAGCTGACACTGAAATATGTATTACATATAATATACATTTAATTTTCCTGATTTGTGATCCTGAAAAACAAAAAAAATGCAACTTTAGAAATATATTATTATCATTTATATAATAAGTTATTGTGGTAGCTTTATTGTCAGAGCTTTATTTAGCACTGATTCTACCTGAAGTAATATTTTCAAGTAATTTCAATACATTTTGGCTAGTGATTTGAAGCACTGCATTGGAAAGAACATTAAAGATCATCTAGTCCAACTTCCCTGCTATGGGCAGGGACACCTTCCTAGACCAGGCTGCTCAGAGCCCCATCCAACCTGGCTTTGAACACTTCCAGGTATGGGGCATCCACCATTTTTCTGGTCAGCTTCAAGGTAAAGAATTTCTTTCTTGCACCTAATCTAAACCTCCCAATAATTTAAAGTCACTACCCCTTGCAAATGTCTTAAGCACCAAGTAGGACCCTACCTAATCAGTAAATAATGTATTTCCACCCTTTTTTCACCAGTTACTTTTGCTGTCAATTGACTTTGACTAGTATCTAAAAACCTAACATAAGTGGTTACGAAAGGTTTTGGGTTTGGTCTTTTTCCCCTGCAACATTTCTAATAAGAGGTCAGAACAGTTTTAAGAGTCAACTGCTCCGAAGATGTGACGCAGTAATGCCGATCTACTAGTCTCCTTTAAAAGCAACTAATTAAAACAGGCATCTAATGTTCAACTCTGCCACAGCTAAGTCAAATAGATACAAACGGGAAGGCTATGGCTGTTAAACATATTTTGTTTTCTTCAAGCCATTCTGGTTGGCTTTTAGATAGAAACCTTTAAACTGAAAATAGATATCCTTAGTCTTCCACCTTTTCTCTCAATTGCCTTGTAATGCCCAAGGTCACACTCCGAGTAGTATTAACCCAGATGTGCATTTGGATATGACATTGCTGCATTTTAGCTATCTCATTTTCCCAGCTTATTTATATTTGTGTCTATATTTATCCTTGTGTAAAGAGAAATGGGTTGGTGTTTCTCTTGACACATTTGAAAATGTTGTTTTCAGCAACAGTCCACTAATGAGTATGTTAATCTTAGTATGTTAATCTTTCTACACCAAAGGAATAATTTTCACTTGGAAAATAGCTTTTGAAATTACTGAATTTCAATTCAAAGTCCACTACTGTATCTCCTTTGAGCTATTACCTTCAGAGACAAACTTCCTTTTTTTAGTGACAAAATATTTGCAAAAAATAATAAACTGCAGAAAAATTAATGCTTATCTAGTAAAAGACTCAATTTCCTGACAAGGAGCACCATTCTTAACAGAGTTGCTAGATGCTACCAGTATAACTCACAACCTTCATTTGTATTGTAAGTGATTAAAGTTCACACTGATTATGGAGGCTGAGTAATTCCATGAAAGAGATATCCACCACAGGCTAATATTTATTTAACATGTAAAAATATCTGTGGCTGCAAGCTTAAAGTAGGTTCTTGAAAATAGAAGGTGGCCACGCTTCTTTTATGGATGAACATTTTACTCTTTCAGATGCATCCAAGTCTGTTCAAGACATCCACCTTTGGGAATTTAAAGTTTATAAACCTTTACAAATCAGCTACTTAATTTCACATTTTAGTAACCTGATCTTGCAAACATTCAGTCTGCCCTGTCCTTGATTTAGGGATAGGCAAAAATTTCCTCACAGTCGCAGCTCCCGTATCACGCCAATCTAAAGCCACAGTATAAAGAGCAAATAGTGTTTTGCTATACTGTCCATAGCATTACTAACAGTAACCTCCAAGACTGCAAAGAGCAGGAGAGAGCTGGCTGGGATAAAAAGACTTTAAAAGGACAGGAAAGAGAGGTGAGATGGAAAATGGGAATATGGAGAGAATTCCACAGCCAGAGAAAGAATGAGAACTGAGGCTGAGATTGAAACGAGAATCAAAATACTCATTCAGGTAACCGGAGTAAAAATAACTCTCATACTTGACAGGGGCAGGTACTATGTGTCCTTTCTCCTTAGAATGTGCACATATGAATTAAAACACATCCATGAAGTATAAAATGGAGACTATTAGGTCCCTGAATTTGAAGTATTTTCTGTCATAGTGGTTATTGGTCACTCAAATCTAGAAGATCCTTATAGTAGAAAGAGCAACTGTTCCCAAGCAATTGAACAAAAAAGATTACATTTTCCCCTTTGAAGAGAAGTCAAAAGGAATGAGACTAGCTCTTTAAAAGCATTGATAAATAAGCCACTGACAATATAAAACTGATCATTCTTCCTGCAAAATACAGAGAGACTGCAAAAATCACTTTTACACCTGGGGCAATTCCAAACACAAATACAGGCTAGGTGGAGAATCAATAAAGACTAGCCCTGGTGAGAAAGAGTTGGGGGCTGTTGGTTGACAGGAAGCTCAGTGTGAGCTGGCTCACAACCTAGAAAACCAACTGCATCTTGGCTTGCATCAGAAGTAGTGTGGCCAGCAGGTCAATGGAGGTGATTCTGGCCCTCTGAGAGACCCCACCTGGAGTGCTGCATCCAGCTCTGGGACCCCAACAAAAGAATGACATTGACCTACTAAAGTGGGGCCTCAGAAGGCAAAGAAAAAGATCAGGAGGCTGGAGCACCTCTCATGTGAAGACAGGCAGAGAGAGTTGGGGTTGTTCAGCCTGGAGAAGAGAAGGCTTCGGGGAGATCTTACAGCACCTTCTAGTACCTAAAGGGGACTACAAGACAGATGATTTGACAAGGCTTCGAACTGAAAGAGGGCAGGTCTAGATTAGACATTAAGAAAGAAATTCTTCATTATGAGGGTGGTGGGACACTGTACCAGGTTGCCCAGAGAAGTTGTAGATATTTCTGGAAATTCCAGACATTCCTGGAAATGTTCAAGCCCAGATTGGATGTGGCCCCAAGCAACCCGGTCTAGTGAAAGACTGTGTCCATGGCCAGGTGTTGGACTAAATTATCTTTAAGGTCCCTTCCAACTATTCTATGATTCTATGAACACTGAGACTAAATGCTTAACAAACAAAACAGTAATGATGGTGTATCTAATATATATTTATATTTGATAGAAAATATGTAGGCTTATTCCCATTATTATAGACACCAAACATTAGATTTAAACCTATCTTCAGAAGAAAATCTGTTTTGTTAAGAAAGCAGCATAGGACCAGCTGGGCAGGTCAGGATATCCTGCTACTGACTATTGTTAGCACATTTTTCCTCTCAATGACTTTGCAGCAGTACCTCTAGAGATCAGATAGGGTCTTTGAGGATAAATTAAGATTGGATGAGATTGAGGGAGGTTTTCTGGTCCAATTCCATCTCCAAGCAGGGCCAGATTCAAAATTGCATCTGACTGAAATCATAATTCAGCCTGCAGGGAATCCCTTCCTTGTAATATGAGAACACCCACACAGTTGGAGGTGACCAAAGCTGTCAAGCCTTTTGACATGGGTATCAGCGGCAAAGCTTGATTTGCCAGATTCCAAAGAAGGGAACAAAAAGTCAAAATGAGCTTTGTGTTTGAGTCTTATGGCACTTACATTAAAAACTTATTTTCTGAGTTTAATGGTCTTCAGTTTGGTTTCTATGACAGCATCAGAGAAACCCCATATTTACAAACCAGTTCGAATATGTTGTTTCAAAGATTGAGTTTTGCAAGCAATAAATATCCTGTTACTAGTATAATACCAAAATCAGAAAGAAATATAATGCTCCCTGCATCTGAATATATACATGGTTACCATCAGCATTTACAATTCTCCAAGTAAGTCAACGTTTTTGCAGAGAAAGTTTGTGAAAATCCAGATTTAAAAAAAAAAATTAAAAAGTATTTTTAAAAAATAATCATCAGGTCTTATTTTTCTGAAAACAAAAAAACACAGAAACATTTAGTTTTTTACTTTTCCTATTATAGCCAGATTTCCCTATCCAATAGTTTCTTTTATTAGCAATATTCAAATGCATTTAAAGCTTGGTAGAAAAATCAATCTGAAAATTAAGACACTGCATAACCAACTCACATGTATTGAGTTAATTTTGGCAGGTACCAGGCTCTGAAAACAGCAGTTTATAATGGAAATGCTGACATTGTATCAGTGAGAAAGGCACCACTACAAAAAAAACATTCAAAATCATTACTTGCAGTAGAGTGAAATAGCACAGTTTCTGAGCAGGAATGTGGAAAGCTCTTACATGTCACTTTTCTGATGCCTTTGGGAAAAAGAAACTAAAAATCCTTCACATTACGTAAAGGGTTACTCTAATCATAAAATGCAAATAAACCCAAAGACTGACTAGTGATAAGTAACACACAAAGCATGAAAAAGGTCATCTATAGAAAAAGAAATTCTGCTAAGCTATTTAAACATAGGATCTGTTCTCAAAATCAGTGCCAGCTAACCAGATTAGGTACTTAACAGTTTCTGTAGTGCTGTGGAGAACAATGCATGAATCACTTGTGAAAAGTCATGCAGCTTACTTACTAGCCTTATGAACAGCTACCTGGCCATGAAGCAAGCCATTGAAGTGTATTTACCTGTCTCCTGACTTGCTCTTCTTTCTATCTCTTTCCTGTCCCAAACCCTTTGTCCTCTAAATAATAAAGGTACTCCATGTTTATGTACTATAGCTATTAGGTGACCACATCTTTGCTCATTGTACAGTATGTTGTATTCTCTACAATGCCAGCCATTATTCTTCCTGACTTCACTAACTTTTTCTAGCTGAAGCATTTAAGATTAATGAGGCGTTTATTCTCAATCAAGGCACTTCATATGAATACAGTTACACTTTCAGCATCCATGCAGATGACTTATTTAATATTATTTGATATTTTAAAAATTGTTTTGAGGCATTGATTTATGCCTATTTTTGTCCATTAGCGTAGACCACTCCTTATCACTCTTCTCTTTTGTCAATAACTGTTATCAAACAAGACCTACTGCCTAGTAGAATATGAAGATATATTATGTATCATGAATGCAGGTATATCCCAGAGGGTGAACATTTGATATAAAGTATTGTAAAGCATACAGCTTCAGTTACTTAGAGATGCTGAAACTGCAAGAAAGCAGTATGCTTCTGAATCTCAAAATCAGTTTCCTCTGATAATATAAAATGGAATAGCCATCAAGGAAAAGTCTGGCTCTGTCAATCTAAATCCACATAGACTTTTTTTCTATTTCCGTAATTTAATGATGTTTATAGTTGGAATCCACACATAATAAAGTTTGATTCAGCTATTAAGACAACTCTCATTCCTATAGTGCTCAAGCTTCATTGCTTTGCAAAGTCATACTGATATACAGAAGCCTAACAGCGACCAAATTTTCCATAAAGTTAACATAACTGCTGTGATTTTAAGAAAGTATAATTTAACAGAATTTGAAACAATTTAGTGTAAGCAGAGGAATGAGAAGGAATTTTCCCTCTTAAGAAATGAACTCTGAAACAAGGTTGTACCAATGTTTCAAAACTTCCATTATATTCTTCATTACATGAAACTTTCTTTCTCCTTGTTTTCCAATCAACTTTCTCTTCAGGATTTAATGCCTTAGCCAGAAGGGGATTTCTCAGACGGGTCATCTCCACCTAAATCTCCTTCTTCTAGGAATCAATATGAAGTAAAGGGAAAACAATTTCAAACATCCAGGAAGCTGGAGCTTCAGGGAGTCAGTATTTCCTAATAACTAAATCTTCCCATTTTGTGCACTTTTCTGATACAAAAAATGTAAATTTTGGAAGGCATGTGTATATATAATTCCCACAGAGAGCCAAATCTGTTTCACATTTTCTGCAACAGCTGCAGTTTTTTAGGCAGGCTTATCCAGAAAAAAAATTTAGATAAATGTGATTTTTTTATTTAATTCATGTAGAAACTTGAAGTCTCAACTATGTCAGCTGGAATGTAAAATACACTCACTCTATATTCTCTACAGTAAAAAAAAAAGGTCCTGCAAATACAGAATTTTCTTTAATTTCATCTTCCTCTCCAGAGAGACATATGGTACTACACAGCAATTTAAAAGACAAAATATTATATGTAAAACAACAGCTATAGAAAACACATTCTGTGTTCAGTTTTGGTCAAAAAAGGTGTGGTCGGGCTGGAGAGGTCCAGAGAAGGGCCATATAGAAAACCAAAGGACTTGGAAGCCTGCCATATGTGGAAAAGCTGAGAGAATTGAGCTTGTTCAGCCATGAGTAAAGAAGGCTTAGGGGAGACTTGATCATCAGGTTACAGTATTTAAAGGGTGGCTATGAAGAAGATGGAGATTCTCTTTCTTACAAGGAGATGCATGGAAAATATGAGGGGTAATGCATACAAGTTATTCCTGGAGACTATCTGATTAGACACAAGAAGAAAAAATTTGACAGCGAGAACTGCTGCAGTAATCTCCCAAGAGAACTGGTGAGTTTCCCTATGTTGGACACTTAAAATTCATCTGAACAGGGTTTTAGGCCACCTTGTCTAGATTGTGCTCTTGCCAAGAAAGGTTGGACCAGATGATTCTTGAGGTCCCCTTCCAACCTGGTATTCTGTGATTATATGAAAAAAGTATGAAAATTTAAAAATTGATTCATAAAAGAAACATATGCATTTAATTCAAAGGAAGCATAAAACTTTAGGCTGCAGGTTGGCACGATTAACTTGAATTGCTGATTTTTAAAAGGGAAAGTAGTTCTTTGGGATAGCAGTATATTTAATTAACTCATCATTTTTAATGTACAGAAGATTGATTAAAAGAGAAACATATTGTCATAAGTATAATTCTACGATTAGATAAAAGTATTGTACCATTTTGAAGTGAAAGCTGTTAGGATAATCTAAGGTTATCATCCAAACTCTGAAGGGACAGAAACACTATCCTAAAATGACAAATATGATAAAATAAGTATCAGCAATTATTATCATGCTCATGTCAGGACCAAGGTTCCACACAAGCAAAAATACGCTAGCATATTTAAGTTTGATACCAAACAAATTTTTCCCCAAAGACAACTACAGCCACATTGTTTGCAACGAATAACACTGTCCAAACAAGCCTCAAGGCACAACCAAGTTTTCAACTATTCCTGAAAAATGTTTGCATAACACCTTTTTAAAAATCTTAAAGGAGTAGCTTCTATAAAATCTCTATATATCCTAGCCCTGCTGTTCACTAGTTTTAGGAATAAAAATTAATAGAATTTCCTGGTATTAATATTAACTTCTGCTGGTGCAGCTTAAAGCCTCTACAAGTCATTTTGTCCCTAAAAGACTAGATGGAGATTCCCTTTCTTACAAGGAGTCACATGGAAAATATGAGGGGTAATGGGTACAAGTTATTCCTAGAGATAAACTGATTAGACAAAAGAGGAAAAAATTTGAGAATGGCAATTGCTTATGTTACTCTTAACCATAAACATATAAATTTACATGACAGAATGAGACTTTTTTTTTTCCTGCCTTCCCCTCGCTATACTAAGAAGGTTAAATCTTTTCAATCCTCCCTTATGGAATGATTGACATCTACCAGGAATGATTAAAAGAATTTTGGTTTATTGCAATTTCAGTTGCAGCTCTCGTTTTTTCCCTCATGGTTTTTTGAACGTTGTATGTCTACTGTTACACACAGTTCTTCAGCCAGACTCTCACCGAAGCTGAAGAGAGTAGGAAGATTGTTCCATGGTTTTTTCCAGGCTTTGCTTCTAGTACAAAGCTTAAGCATCCTCGTGTGATGTTTCATATTCTACAGAACTGATGACATGTTCCATTTGTGACCAGAGTGGTCACAACTGCAACTGGAAACAGGAACTACTGCTTAGGTAGAGTCTGTCATATTATGTGTGCATAGCTGACAACTCTTAAGTACTCTCCCTATCTCTGTTGAACTCCATATGATTTATTTTTCAATATAGTTTAACACTTCGGTAGCTTCACATTACATAACTCCCTAGTTCCTGTGCAATCATCTTAAACAGCTTAAAGGAGACCAGTCTAGATTTCCACATATGCTCCATAATGATATGAAAAGTAATCAGCAAATGATGCCCAGAAACTTATTCTCTTAATGGTTTTAAGAGTCTTATGAGAATGATGGCTGGTGGTCAGAGATATTAAGGTTGAGAGCAAACCCATATTGCTATGTGTTTGGCAACTATTATTTTCATCATCTCTTTTCTGCCACTGCCAATATCAGAATTTAAAACACCATCAAAAGCATCTGAAAGTTAGGATGCATAAAATCTTTTGCTTATTCCTTACTCCCATGATCTGCCACAGTAAAAAATCAAAAATCAGCAAAAAATGGCCTGCTCTTAGATATCTCTTTGTATTCTGTTATTGTCGATGTTTTTAGAAATTGATAGATGCAGCACTTGTGCAGTATTTTTCTTCTTATCTGAGATAGGTTGACTGCCACCTACTTCCTCAGGTCATCCATTTTGTGCCTTTTTAAAAAACAACAATAAATTTTTCAGGCTGATGTCACCTCACCTAAGCTCTGCAAACTCATATAACCACTAATAGCTCTGAGATTGCTATTAGTGCAAGATCTGCATGTCAAGATTTTTGAAAGACCCTATTATTAAAAAAGTGAATTTGAAATCATTCATGTGTTAGTATTTAACAATGCATTATTCACTTCCTTGAAATAGCTGGATTTCTTAACTTGGGTAGCAGATGCCTACTATCTATTACTCCTACATCTTTCAGGTGAAAAAGAACAGTTCACATTTGCATGTGAATGACATGTAATAATAAACGTACAAGACATCAGACAAAAGGACAAGTTTATAAGTAAACATAATATTAGTCTAGAGGTCTATTCAATCTTCAATATTTCATTAAAACTTTCCAATTTAATGATGACTTAAAGCATTAAGAATGGAACTTTATTCCACAAGCATATCCAAATGAAGGACTCTCTTGGAGTACAAATTCATTTCACTTAGGTTATCGAAATAGAGCTACAGAAAGATGACTTTGTAGCTTTAGAGATTCAACTGTACAATAATCAATATACACGTAAAATTACAGCAATTCAATTAAATCTATAAAAGGTAAAGTTTACATTAAAAAAATTGTCCAAATGGCTAACACATATTGTCTAGTTTTTGCACAGTGAAAATGGTGCTCTATTTCAGTCCTATTCTCTTCTTGTTAGCTAACTTATAAAATACAGAAACAAACAGGGCCTTCTCTACTGTTTCTAGAGTGACCTTGTGCAAAAATCCAATTCTAAAACCTTGTCACATAAAATTTTCAGCCAACTCCCATATGGTTTTGATATCTCTTTCACTACTTCATCTAATCTCCTGAAATAATTTGGCTAAAAAAGTACTTTCCCTAAAATTCAGATTTTCCTTATTATCAGAAACTTATATGCATCATAAGAGAATAACCCCAAAATTATTCAATAAAATGTGAATAATTCCTCTCAAATTAATGTTTTCCACAAGTGTTATTTTTTCCCCTAAAAGTCCACCAAAGAAAAATTCCAGTCAAGTTAAAAGTTTTAATTGTCTCATCAATACTTTCCTTTATCATATTACCAACCTCCTCCCTTAACTGACCCATAGCGAATATGAGTCGTCAGACACTTCACTGTTGTTCTTATAATTCACTTACTGCTGCCATCTAAATGTCCACTTCAAGAATATTTGTAACCTTAAAACCTTAGAAAAATTTTAGAATCTCTTCTACAACACATAATTAACAAATTTTAAGACTGGATTTTGTTTTACAATTTTTTCAGTGATTTTGCTTTTTAAAAATGTACTATAGTCAAAAGACAAAGACTCCTAATTTCCACTCGAATGTGTTATTTTTATATTGCAGTTAACATCACATCCCAAGGCAACATATTGCCTTAATTTAATCTTAAATTTTTCAATGTTTTTAACAAAAAATATGTGATTTAGTCATACATGGTATTTCCTGAATAAGGGTGTTCTCCTTAGAACTTTCCTACTTCTGCATCACAGCTGTAATATCCCTGAAAGAAGTTAACATTTTTTAATTTTTGATAGAGTAGTGGGGCTTTCTAACCCTGTCTGTTTAACTGATAATTAAATTCTGAGCTCACAGCAACAGACTTACACTTTTCCCCTTGATATTCCCCTGAATCTAGAACAGCAGTATTTCAGAAGCTCCTCAAATTCATAACTGACTGAAAAGGAAGCTGTAATAGGGTATTCTGGCAACCAATGAAAGACGAAAATTAGATTATACCTATTTAGGAGAAATCTCACTTTTTCTCTCTTTAATATGCATTTTAGTTAGCAGGTGCTTGCTTGAACAATATTTTACACAAAATTATATCCCGTTAGCCAATCCTTTTCATGGGTCTATGAAACTATTCCAAGTTTTTCTATCAAAATGCCATTACATTTTACACTGAAATCTACTCATATTTTACAAACAGTTTTTCCCCAGCAAGTATGATCAGAAAAAATATGCAGGCTGCATACCACATGAAATAATACACATGCTACCTTTTTTCCCCTCCCTTAATCTCTAGTGTGTTAGACAGCTAAACAACGAGTGAAACTTACAGCTGTCCAGGCTTTTTTTCTGCATCGAGAACACAACCACTCATTATGGATTTCATGAGAAGGAACACCATAGCAACCTAGAATAAGAGAGCTGGATTGATTATTATATTCTGCCTTTTTATCAATGTCGTACAAATCAATTATACATAAACCTCAGTAAAACATGAATGTCCTGTGACAAAGGAGACTTTTACAATCTAGGCTTACTGCTAATTTCATAGTCTATGAAATATATCTTCTCAAAATTCAAAAAAGAACTCACAAAAATCCCCATAAGAAAAGAGAAAAAAAACCAGCAAACCAAACCAAACGGAAACCACAAAGCACCCAAAAAACCAAACCACAGTGAATTTCTTATTTTTGTAAGTGCAGTATCATATAACCAACTCTTCTAAAGTAAAAATTCAGCTTAATGTACTGACATTTATTCTGTGCAAATATACATTATTTCAAAATATCTCATGGACTTCTTAGACTTAACTACTACAGTTTTACAGTCTTTAGGAGATACTGCAGGAAAATTCATGCATTCACTAAAGCAATATTCACAAGTCCTCCAGCAGAATTTCACCCTAACTACTTAATACGGACACACTAGCATTGCACAGTGATTTAAAATAGAGAAGCAAAAGAGCAATTAAATCACTCAGAACAGAAAAAAGAATCAGAAGTTTGTGATCATTTAAAGTTTACAAAACAACTAATTCTTCAATATTTTCACAGCAACCATAAAAAAGTTACAGAAAATGTAATGTAGTTTTCAAAAAAAATTAGCCAGTGATTGAAGCATAACAAATGGAAATGTTCTTCAAGTACTTTTAAAGACATGCTAGAAGCCTAGCTAACTATTATTTAACAATAAAGGAAAATTTAAAATTACATTTCTGCTAACAGAACAATTAGATTATTTACTTGCGTGAACCCGTACACAACACTTTGCACATGAAATCAGAAGACTTGTTCCATCTTCCTCAATAAAGGCATTTGAAGGATAGTTTTCGGTGTTTTCCTCACTATAAATAAAACAAATCTCTGGAATAAGAGGTTTAGTCTTCTCATTTTCTGCCATCAATGTTTCTGCTGAGTTTGCTTCACTGAAAGTAGGACTTTCTTCATCCTGATTGTCTGGCTGGAAAATAAACAAAATTTATATTTAAGTAAAAGAAAGCAAAGTCTTACTCTTCCTTTTGACAATGATAAAACTATTCCACCCCTCCCAATTTTTGTAGTAAGTGTAACAGTTTCATGAGAAAATTAACTGCTTCTACGTATTTATCACAGTCATTCTACCTTGATTGTTCCAAATAACTGTGACATCTAGAATAGCACTCAGACTGCAAACCAATGTTGTTGCAGCGATGTTCAGTGGTACTGTACCTCTTGGGCCATTTAACTGGGTCCAGTGCAATAAAGGCTCTTTTCCTAGTTCCCATGCTGAGGAAATTCCAGTTTAGCAGCTTCAGAATTAGCAACATAGTACTACAACACCATTTTTACTTGCCATTTGACACAGTAATTCCATAAGACAGTATCAAGGACTGCTCTGCATTAGACTGTTTCTGAAGGCATATTTTTCCTAAGAAGGCCTAAGTACTGTGAAAATACTTATTTCCTCAACACTCTGATAAAGTATTTGGAGATGGACCTATAAGGAAATAGCTAGAAGATACAAACTTATTTGCGTCCACCACATCAAGAAGTGTAACTTCAAGGGAGAATACACATGCACTAAGCCAAACCTAGCATAAATGGTAGTAGGAGGCATACACCGTCTGCAGCCCAGGGTAGATGCAGGTGAACAAAGTATCAGTTCTAATTTTAACGGTAGTGAGTTTACTTACCTCTCATAAAAATGAAATGCATAAGTTTATCTTTTTTATAATTTCCTGGGAATTAAGTAGACAGGCAGCTATTTCACATTTCATCCAGAGACAGAGCAGTGAGAATCTTACTTACCTTATAGTACGGCATGAGAAGAGTGCAAATGGCACAGTGAGGTTCCTTTTTTGCATAGGCTGCATTGTATTCTTTTTCAGCATTGAAATTGGGTGGTCTTGTCTGCCATAGGTAGACCAGAGGCCTGGCCCATGCCTCTGACTCTTGAACTTTCTCTTCAATTAAGGTAGTCTCAGGCAGTTCTAAAAGAAAGCAAACAATGGATATATTGTAGTCATGGAATGAAGATAAACAACGAGTCTGTCATGTGTGCTAACAAAGAAGATCAAATAATGTTATAAGAAATCTGCGTGCAAAAATGGGTGCAGAAGTCTAAAAGAATGTTGCGTCAGGAAAAACCCACAATTAAGTGCTTTGACATCTATGTCCTGAGCTGACTGCTTCACGTACAGCATAAGAAGGTCGCTCCACTGTCTACAATTTGTATTCATATCAACATTATGTCTCACTCTCCCACTGTCTCCTTAATCCCTCCAAACTCTATCCCCTCTCCTTCCATGCACACTGCCCTAAATTCCTTGTAGATGGAACATATTGTGTCCTGGCAGCAGCATGAGACAAATCACTTCACTCACACAGGATGGAACCTCACAAACTCTTCATGGAGAGTGACACTCATTTTCCAAAGGGGAAAAAAAGGCAAACGTTATAGTCAGGGAGTAATGGGAAACAATCAGATGTAAGAAGCAGAGAGGCATGCATGCTGGATCGTATGGACAGTGCCTGTTAAATCTTTCACAATCAGTGAGAAGGCATGTAGGTGTCAATCAGAATTGTTGCAGTGACCCAGACTATCTTGAGTGATTCAGAAAGGGTTAATTTCACTGTGTCAGACTCTGTCTCAGAGGATAGGTTCAAAGGACAGTCCACAGCATAAAAATTCTTAACCCCTGAGGTCACCTGTGCCTGCCTCCTCTCTTTGTTTCAGAGATTCAGGCCTCTCACAGGACAGTGTGTCTCAAGATTATCTTTAGCTGTACTACCGTTTGTAACTTAGGGTAAGTTCCTCCCCTGAGATGTTTCTATTAGTTCTTTGTCACGCGTGTCACCTTTGGATTGGCTATCTCTGTTATGCCTCTCTCACTTTGTAACCCTATAAAAACATGTAACCAAAGAGTTAAGAGGTCTTTCTGTGAGCTCCCCTTCAAGAAAATAAACTTGGAATAAAGCTACAGAAATTCCAACTCTTTCCTCCTTGTCTTTGCTCCTGCCGAACTAAAGCCCAGAGACTGCTTGTTGCAAACGGCTTCGGGCCAAGAAATGACCCTACCTCGACCAGACGCTGCTCTCCGGTGAGGGTGGCTGCCTGGATCGACAGGCCTAGCCAGAGCAAAGCAGCAGGCAGCACGGCAAGAATAATTATATGAATATGGAAACGAAAATGTGAAAAAATTTGAATTAAACATTCAGATAACAAAAACAGTCTATAGCAGACAGTCCTTTTCTAATGATGTATAGAATATACAATATTCAGAAGAATAAAATTCCAACACAGAGAAACATTTAAGTACATTAAGCTGATTCATCACATTCCTTCGGCCCATGACTGCTTTCTCCACTTTATGAAAAAGCAAAGGCTTTATGGGTCTCCTATGATAAATGTCACACATTGCTACAAAACCACTATAAAGTTGGCAATATTTTTATCAGTGTTGAATAAAATATCAACTAAAATATTTGTCTACAAGTAAGCCAAATGCAATTAAAATAAACTAATAAATACATCCTGCAAGTGCTTTTTAATCCTTTTTTTATAGTTTCTCAAAAGAACTAATATTGATTCAATAAACATTTGCCAATAACGTGGGTAGAAAGGCAAAAAGAAAACCAACTGCAAAAAAGCTGTCAATATTTGGCAGCAGAGCTTTCTGGTGAAAAACTTAGCTTCAAAAGATCATCAGTGAATAAACAGCTGAACACAAACAGAAGATGAACATATAAAATGCCAGCATTACTTTTATAACTTTTTGAATTACTTACTTCTTAAGTTAAAAGCTTAAAAAAGGTTTTGCTTAAAAACATTCAATGTCCAATCATAATTTTTTTACTGCTTGCAATTTTAAAGAACTGTAAAACACATAGCTCTGAAAGTTATTTATCTAGTTCTCTTCCTATCTATTTAAATTTTCCTTTAAAGAGCCGTCTTACAAGTGGCTTCAGCCTTACAGATTTTTTTTATTCTTCCTTTTACATTATTTTCCTTTAGTAGCTTGTACTCATTATTTTAAATATTTTCATTATAGCTGTGACCTCACAGAAAATTCAGAGCTTGATTCTCCCTTATGAAGAAAACAAAGAGGCACGCAGAATTTGTTGTGAACGTTTGTAATATCTTCCATACCTATTATCCACTTTGAAACTGACATCCTTTGATTGCACCGCTCCTATCACCACTGAATTATTCTCCCATGATACTTGAAGCCTTTGCCCAAAACCTCAGCCTATAATGCTCTTCTTTATTCAAAAATCTATCTTCAGATTTACAGTCCTGGAACCAATTCTGGGTTGATAACTCTCGTTCTGTCATACAGTGTTCTGGCTTTCCACTGCCTACAGCAGATTGCTGAGTTCATGACTATTCTGGTTCTGGTTTTAATGAAAACAGTATTTACATCTTAATTCCATATAAACTCCATAATTTCAGTTCCCTCTGGTTTGATCTTTACAAATGCTTTCCCAACCAAGAATGTGAAAAGAACACAAGAGACAAGAATAAAGCTGGATTTTAACAGCCATTTGTTGCTTTCAAGAGTTTTGTATCTATTTTTGAACCTCATTCCAAATAAAGTCAGGGACAATATGTCATATGCATATGTACCAGACTCCATCTTTCACAAACTCATAAAAATTTAACACTATTTTAATAAATTTATTTTCTCCTTTACATTATGTTTAGAGCACTTCCAGTTAGCTATTGACTAGAAGCAAACATTTCTCATTTATTTGCCTCTGATCTCTAACATCTATAATTCTGACTTCTATGTCCTTCTATGTCCTTTGACGTGTGACTGTCTTCTCCATGATCCTTACTGCAGTCTTCTGTCTCTGCATGAACTACACAAGCTCTCTGATATGATCCTCTGGTATATTACACCATGCAACGCCTCACTCTTCTCCGCCATAAAAAGAAAGGAAAAATATCCATACTCTTTTCAGAGGGAGGCTGCCTAATCCAGTACTTTAAGGAATGGTTCACTAAAAAGAAACAAAATTAAGAGTAGAAAAAATAGATGTTCCTAAGAATTACAAGCTTTGTTTGATACTCTGTTATCACTAGTGTAAGGCTAATAAATTTCAGTTCTCCTCAGGAATTTCCTAGGCAACCTTGAGCCTGAAGTATCATCTTCCAAGGGCTTCAAAAATATTAGCTCATCTCCATACAATCAACATTCACCCACCCACGCTGAAATAATCAAATATCAAAGAAATTGGTATAAAAAAAAAAGTTACAGTACAGAGTACATGACCCCATTACAAAACATGACAACAATGCTGCCTTAAACAACTTCCTCACCAGGGACTACATGCAATCTTGTGTGTAACTATTCTACATCAGTAGAACTTGGGCAGCTTCACTTTGTGTGCTTTATTTTCTGTGTGTGTGTACCAGTATCAGTAAGAGGAAGAATCTCCATGTAAGCTTCTCTGGTAGTACAAGTGGAGGTACCTTCCTGGTTTCCATGCAGTCAGAGAAGTTATGCATCATAAATAAAAACTGAGAATCTGGTTAACCAAAATAGACAAGGAAATCTAAAAAAAACCCAGCTCTCCAACTGTTTGAGAGAAGGCATAGAGAATATAAGTACTTGACGTAACAAACACTGCTGTCTTGGCACAGTTTATAGCCTTTCTTCACTTGTTTGTTTGATAACACCAATGTCCTATTTATGTCCAAAAATACCTTGGAAAACTTGAGGGATTTTTAGATTTTTTTTTTTTTCTGTTTATCCAGTGCTTCTCACTCGTTTTATTTTCTTTAATTACTCCCTTCATTACTTGCTATTTAGCTGAAGAGCAATCAGTCGCTCAGCCTAAAATAAATTTACTTTCCTAACTCACATTGTTGCATACAATTTCAGGGCAGACGTTCAAGGGCTTCATGTCAGCTCAGTGTTTCTTTGATCAGATACGTCTTTTAGAAGGACACAAAACAACTGCAGCCTCTAGCTGGCTTCATTCAAAATCTGCCTCAACTGAGGATTCTCAGAATAAGAACAGAGAACAACTTGTAGTGTTCATACTGACTGAAAGATCTCAGAAACTCCGTTGTCATAAGCAGGCATACTTTTTACTTCAGCTGTGAATCAGTGCCAATTGCAAGTCCTCAAAACCTGCAAAAACTGTGGTGGAAGCATCTGCTCCTACTGTGAAAGATACATTTGCGCACCAAGCCCCTCCCCCTCCCCAAAACAAAAAAAAAATCCAAACACCTACTTTATAAGACCAGTATGTAATGTTTCAAGAAGCACTATGAACATGATGTTTCACTCATAATCTTACGTACTGGTATTTTTCTGAAGGAGCATGAGAATGCTCTCAGTTGTGGTAGAGCAAGTTTCGATGAACTGTCACTTATGCAATGCTGCCAACCAACAATACTCTACAATATGCACCATTAGCAATCAAACCTTTGTTGTTATAACTTGCCCTTGCTCTAAAAGCAGATACCAACAGCCCAAGACAGGCAATTTGAAAGATTCAGGTCAGCCAATGCAGTGATATGAAACACAATGTATGTCTGTAGGGAGCATTGTCTTTCCACAGCACATGAAATGGAGCTAGGGAATCTGCCTTGACTTCTATGTCTGCTGTAACTCAGATCAAGTCACTGACACTTCCTCACAAGTCGCTGACAGTAAGTACGTGAACAGGACTCTGCACAGGTGCGCAACAGAACTCCTCGGTGCGAACTCTGGTCTGCCTTCTCTTTTTCCAGCTTTTTGGCATGAAATGCACATTTCAAATTAACACGTAATCATGACAAAAGTGAATGAAGCATCCTTGGTATTCTTTCATATAGAAACTTCAACTCAACTACAGTACAAAATACATCTCACTGTCAGAGAAAATAAAAGAAAAATACAGGATTTGAACCTGCTAGCCATGACAGGGAAATCTGCAACTCAAAATAGTTGACAGCACTATTCAAGAGATTGCACACTCTTGCATAACACATAGACACGCTGACAAATACCAAGGAAAGCTTATTTTGCAAGTCTGTTAGTATGCACATGGTTTTTAAACACTCTTATATGAATGAAGTCCATTTCTTCTAACTTCTTATGTGTTTCTGGCTGTAAATATATCATATATTCATGCTGAAGTCTAAAATGGATTAATACCAGTCAAAAAATGTACTAACTGGATGATAAAATGCAGTCTATTCCTAAGTGTGTAAAAACATCTTATTGTCACCACTAACAGTGGTCAGACATTTTGAATCCCCCTAAACCAACTGGGCATTTTTACTTCACTGCCAATATAATGCTTCCTTGTAGTATTACTTTACCAGAAACAATTCATAATTAGGTTAAATATTTTGTTTCCTAAGGAGGTAGACCAAGTGCTCTTTGTTCTAACAGAAAAGCAGAAACACTTGATGATACAATTATGACTTTAAATAAATGTGTAATAGTTGATATAAACCTTATATTAATACGCCAGCACGCTGGCCGGGCTGGGGGGGCCGCAGCTTGGTCCGGGAAGTCCAACACAAAGGGTGAACGCCCCGGGGCACCTCGGTGCCTCGCTTGCCAGCCTCCCAGCCCATGCGGTGGAGGGCACGAAGCCTAGCGTGCCTGGGGCTTGTGGATAGCCCAGGCGTGGCCAGAAACAGATGAGCAGAGGTGGCCCTTCGACCGATGTTCCAAGGGTTTATTGCAGAAGCTCCCTCGAAAGGGATCGGATGCGAAGAGGACAAGACAAGAGACTGAGGGGCTTTTTAAAGCGCTACCGGGAAGGGGGCGGGGTGACACCACAGGGACCCAGAGGAAGAGGAGAAAGGTGGGACAGGCCAGGACACCTCCCATTAGAGGACACAAGGAGTGTCTGTCAACTGTAGACAGAACCACCCCGCAGGAATCCTAGGAATTCAAAGGCAGAAGCCATCTTCACGGAATGGGGTTTTACTCTTTGGTACCAGCCCACCAAACCTCTGTTTCTGGGCTCTGTGGCCCCCTGGTTGGTTCATTCACCACAACAAATCTTCCTGTATCATACTGTCCTGGTTTTGGGTGGGGTAGAGCTAATTTTCTTCACAGAAGCTAGTATGGAGCTGTATTTTGGATTTGTAGTGAAAATAGTATTGATAGTACAGAGATGCTTTTGTTACTGTTGAACAGTGCTTGCATAGCATCAAGGCCTTTCCTGCCTCTTGTGCCACCCTGACAGTAAGTGGTACAAGAATATTCCAATTGTCTCCCTCATCTGGTTGGTGGGAGAGTAAGTGAGCAGCTGTGTGGTGCTTAAATACCAGCTGGGCTTAAACCACAACTCATCTAATTCAGGCATAGTATTACTGACAGTACAGGTAATTAGCAATGCTGAACTTGATGATAGTTCCTGCTATCATATTCACACCTGAAAAGAATATTTATATAGGATCAATTAATCTTTGTAATGCAATTTCAGAAATACCAGTTCTCATGAATGTGATTATTCACATACCTCTGTACCCCTCCACATATTTAAGAAGAGTGAAACAATTAATTAAAACAAACTGTGTAGACAAAAAGAAAATTATAGCCCAGGATCTGTTTTGATACAAAGGAAATTCCTTCCATAGCAAAGTACTTCTAAACAGTCACTATGCTGCTTTCCAAGTGAGTAAGTGAATGAATGGATTTATTAATGTTACTGGTTTAACAGTTTGTCGGAAACTTGCTTCAACAGACAATCCTAATGCATTGAATGGTTTCTGCTTACTAAGTTAAACTCAAATTATCAGGCAGAAAACATTTGGGCCATTTGCAGAATGGGCTGTTGCCAGCATTTGCTGATTTAACCCAGCAGATGTGAAAAGCCATAGACACTAATACAGTACAATTTGCTTTTGCCAATCTGAACAATGATTTTGCTGCTTGGGGTTATGTTCCACTGATGTTTCCTGGCTTTGTACAGCAGCATTCTTCGCTATGAAGAGCACAGAAGCATCTGTTATTTTTCAGGTAGTTGAGCATAATCTCAGCCCTGGGAGGCATTATCTATAGCTTCAAATGTCCTGGAGGAAATAATAATAATACAATTTTTTTAAAAAAAATAAAGGAAATAAAAAAAAGAAAAGACAGTCGAGATAAAGTCCTGTACTTGAAAACTTTACTGTTCCAGCAGCGTATCAGCAAACTTAGTTTCAGAAACTGCCTTTCTTTTCTTTTTTTTTAGTAATGAAAGATATAGATTTCATAGTAAAATATGAAAATAATAACTTTTTAATTTATTGTACTGTTCAAGAACTTTAATTTCTTGTATGGGACCATTGAGTAAAAGTACTGTGAAGTATGTATACATTTCTGGTTAAAGAGCCTAATTGCCAAATTAGCTATTAATACTTCAGTTCTCATAAAAATTGCATGTAAAGATAACCATATTGCATCAGAACTCTAGAAGTTAAGCCAAAGAGCTCCTGGGGCAAATCAGGTTTAGCTCCAGAAACAAAGTAATGAGGTGCTTTAATTAAAAAACGCAATATACAAAAAGTATAACATGATAGTTGTAGCAGATCGCAAAGTGTTTTGAAAAGTTTGAGAAATTCAGCATTCAAAAAAAACATTTTTAAAAGGTAATTTGACAGATTTGAAAGATTTGATACTAGGATACTCTGATTTTCCTTCAGCATACTATTAGAGCCCCATAAAGAAATTCACATTTGTTTTGTGATTGAACTGTGTATTGTGATTGCTACACTTTACTCCATGTAATTTGTACTTGTATTGTGACTGAACTGTATATTACAATTCAACACCTTGCTAAACATAATTTGTATCTTCACTGTAATTTAAGTGCATTGCTGTATCACTCTGCTAAATCAAAATCCCATGTAATTTCAAGTAATTTCAAACATGAAAATTCTGTATTATTCACTAAACCATCCACACACAGAATATCTAAAAGAACATGGTCAGAGTGTATTGTACTCCTACATTAACTGGCACAGTCAGCAGGCTTTTCCTGACAGTGAGTGTTACCCAGTAAAACAGTAATGATTACTTTGGCAAATACATTCTTTCTGATTTGGTGCTAGTCACAAATAAGAACCTAGTAATAAAAATCTCATTGTGATTAAGATGGGCTGCAGACAGGACCACTACCACTTAAAACAGTAAATAAATTTAGCATAAATACTAGCAAAGGCTGGAAAAATCTCACCAACAACTTTGAAAAGGAGGGATGGGAAAACCCCAACCATGATTATTCAAGGACGGCAGGACAAAGTACTGATCTCACCAATAGTTTGGATGAATATGAAAATCTGAAAGGCTCTAAGAAGTTGAAGAAAGGAGAGAAAAGCAGGCTTCACAGGTTGCTGGGTATTTACTTATGAGCAGTAGTGCAAAAGTTAGAAGAGGAGAAATTAACAGCGTATTAGAACAAGTAAAAGGAAGAGTTAAATAGCATAACTTGAACTAAGTAAAATTTCTATTATACAGCATTTTCTATATGTGGTATATGTAAAATGACCCTGTCAGGCTGTACTGGACCCCAATCTTTCTCCCTAACAAACTGTAAAGTAAATAAAATGTATTTGATTTACGTTGCTATGATTCTGATAAACTAACTTAGAGAAAGATCTGAGGACTCATAGCACAGAGATTCAGTTTACATTTAAATGATCTGTAAAACTAGTTTTACGGAACTATAGCATTGTTATATTTGAAAATTACCATTTTTTGTTTACTAATTCCTGCAACAAAATAATTCTCTATTTGAAACACTAGATTATAAAGGCACCCAATAATTACAAGGGGTAAAAATCAATCTTTCATTCACAGCATTCCCTAAATAGCTGTATTTCGCACGCACAACTTTTTTGTGCATATGGAATGAAGAATTTAACTCCAGCAGTTAAGGTTCGAATTGTCAGAGAAGTCTACTTATTCTGGCTACCTAAGCTGAAGCACAAGCAGCAGATTCTTACTGATGCCATGAACTACCCAGTGTCTCCAGAAATAAAGGTAGTTACCATGTCCAGAAACCAAGCTCAATGGTGACCCACAGGTCACTTTAAATAGTCAGGCAACTTTTTTAAAATGTGAACCAGAGGCCACAGAAAGGGAGATGTTCTTATAGCTCTATACATAAAGTATTTACAGCATACTGGTATTATCATTTCCATTATTGTATATATGTTTATATGTTTATTGTATATATTAAAGCACTTCTAGTAATTTCATCTGTCTTTGCACTATTTAAATAATAGCCCCTGTATTTATAAATCTGTTCAAAGAGGCATTTCAGCAAAATCAAAACAGAAACAAAAGATCTGCTGGAATCTACTGCACAGCCTATCAGCAAAAAACAGAGTTGTCAGTACAAAACCACTATAAGCCCAGACTACAAGCTAAAGATTAGCAGATATCTGCTCTATCGAAAAGCTTTAATTCATAGCACTTCTTATTAACAGCTGCTTTCTCAATTCCATTCCCTCACATAATATTTCACAGTTCTTATGAACAAAATTCGTATTTTGCATTCTAATGTTATTTGCTTGTGGTCAATGTACTTATCACAAAAAACTTGATCGGTAAGTAAAATTACATTGAAATTTTTAGGAACTGATATTGCCATCCGTATACATGCTTACTGATTTACTAATTAAACACCAAAGTCTTGAGGGTACACATCTGTACAAAAGTGGAAAAAAAGAAATATTTCTCCCCAGTCATCAGGCATGTCTTGCCTATTAATAAAATAAGTCGCTAAGATACAAGAGAATTACTTGGTGGTACTTCCTTATTTTGGAAATTAAAATATGTCATCATTGACCATACTGCCAAATACTATACGATCAAATAAATATTCAACTATTATGCTGTTGGAGTGTTTCAGAAATATTACAAAGCAGAATCGCCAACATACTCCTGTTTTACGCTACTCTAAAGAGAAAAAACAGTACCAAGTGGGGAAAATATATTTTATGGTTATTTTCTATCTCTCAGGCAGCACAAATCTAGCCTTTGTCAATATACTATTCCAGCACAAGCTCCCCTAGGCAAAACAAAAGTGAAATTTGAGGAAGAAGGATACTTGAATGCATTCAGTTAAGATTGTCCAGATGTTCTTCACTGAACCAAGGCCTCTTCATAGGTTAAGTATATAAGTTATAAGGTAAGTATAGAAGATGCAAAACAGACTCAATCACAGATCCAAATTCATGACAAATCAATGCTCAAATCAGAATTATGAATTTATATCTTCAAGCTATAATTCCTGCAGATCACTAAAACAAATATCCCATAAACACTTCATACACTAGAAAATAATTGCATGTAAACTCCTTCAAGAATCAATTTCTTAAGTGTAATTGTTTTGTACATTAAATCATATATATTACATATACTTCTCTGCCAAGAAAAGACAGTTAGCAAAACCCCTTTGGTATTAAAATTAAGTCACTTTCAATACTAACGGTAAACAACGCAGCTTCAGATTTTGACAAAGGTGATGATAATTCTGTGGGCTAGGTTTTTTTTTTTAATTTGAAAAACAAGTCATTACTAGAATAACTTACTAGGCAATACTCTGCACCAATACGTCAATGAATTAATCCTTTATAAATGCAAGTCATATGTTTTTGTGTTTCTTTTTAGACCATAACTACAGAAACAGAAACTCAGCTCCAAAAGATCACCTTACAGAAGGGATATCTGTCTCCTTGGTAAAGTCACATCTAGTTTGCCTACCAACTCCATTGCTACCCTTGAGAAGGCAACTGAGAGGCTGCACTAATGCAGTAGGAAATCCATTTTCATTTTGGCACACCTGACAATGAGAAATTACACATGCCTTTCTATACAAGACTGCAATTCTATCCAGTCCTTTATGAGGTAAAATACCATATTTTAAAGCTAAAAAAGCAGCACAATTAGAGCTACAAGGTTCATCTAGAGAACAATGACTCTTCAATGATCACAATATATACCACCGTCCAGTAAATGAGGATATATTTTGGAAGAACTGGTCTGTATTGCACTCTTGATCAAAATAGTGGCTAATCTTAGATCCTGTAGGTGTCCACTAAAAGGCAGATAACTGCGACTCGTGAAATATGTCAAGGGACAAGAGCTGCCAGTGGTAATAATCAAAGCTGTCAGTTCTTGCCATTTCTGGAGATCAGCTGCTGGCCTACAAGGTTGACAAGAGTACTGGAAATTCAGGAAAAGCTTTTATTTGACCTTTCAAAACATCCCTTTCCTAAATACCTACTAAAGATTATACCACACTTTTATAAAAGGTTTCTCGGGGTCTTCAGAACACCACATGCTTTGTAAGTGTCAGAATTTAATTTAAACAAAACAGAACTAATGTAGGTACCACAGAAAAGGACAGAAAACACATTTTTCTAGCACACTTATACTGTTGCAAGTGGTAGATTGTGCTGGACTCTTCAGTGCTAAATGATGATGATATATGAAAAACACACATAATTTATGTACTTCATTAACCCATACTCACACAAAAGCAAAGTATTTTAGAGAAGTAAAACTGCATTCAACAAAACAGTATGGGAGGGAAAGCAATACTAGAAATTGTAATACTAATGTGGTAAATATAAACATGCCTCTATCAGTTGGTTAGCAAATTCTGATCTACCTCTCATGCAACACCAGGCAAAAAAGTTAACAGTTCTTTCTGAAGTAAGTGAGAATTGTCAAGCAAAATCTCCCATTTTAAGCTCTGAAACAAAATACTAACTGCATCTACAAGTGTAATTTTCCCCTATTTAAGAAGGCTTAGACTATTTATGATGTTACTGAACAAGCCTTAAATAGTTTGACTTCTAATATCAAATCAAGCACATCTCACAGGATGGTGATAGCGAATGCTTAAAAGCAAGGCTTTATACTATGTCATAGCAGAAGCCACGGTTTCCATTTACAAAAGTTCCCTCTTTCGGTTTCCTTATCTTACAAACTAATGAAAGCAAAATTACTTTGAAATTCTGAATCATACTTAAAATGCTAAAAAACACATACAAAGAGTCCCATACTGAATTCAGTCTAAACGCTATAATTATATCATTTAGGGCAATGGGAAATTTTAGTCAACTTGAATCTAAAAACAGTTTCTAATGTTGTGTGACCAAATAGTGCTAGAAAGAAATCTCTGGGACCAATCAATGTGTATGCAAAGTTAGTATGCTTGCTCCTTCTGCTGAATTTGCTTTTTTATTGCTCAAGTGAGCAGAAATACAACTGTATTAAATACAACAGAAAATTATTACCACAAGTTAATATACTGCATTGAGTATAAGAACAAGGTTCATTACGTAAAAATTGTTAGCATGTTGACTGTGACATACAGCGCACACTGTACTACTGCACTTATTTTCTTGAACTGGCAGCTTGAGCTACCATTTCTAGGATTGATTCTCCAGTTCCTAGTATTTCTCAGTGCTCAGTCTTTTAGGCATTAATTCCACGAGAAGTCAGACATACATAGGGAAAGGCTCGAGGGAGAGTGAAAAAAAATAACACCAACAGACAACAAATAAACAATTCACCCAATTATTTTTCATAGAGAAATACACACATATGTAAGAATACACAGTGATAAAAAGAAAGCACAAAATTCAAATGTCCAAGTGATCCTGTGAAAAAAAATTAATTTTGCCAAAGAACTCTGTATTAAAAGTGAATTCAGAAAGTTTCTGCTAAGATTTAAGCATGCTGTTCAATACGATAGTATTCTATTTGCAAAATTACAATTCTGAAATGGCTGACAGTGTCAAAGAATGCCACCTACAAGTTATTAACATTCTCTGATCACCTCTATTCACAGAAACTTCTTAATAGAACCCTAGTATCTGAAAGACTTCAAATATATTAATTTGAATATATATTATCTGTATTAGAAATGGCTACAGACTATCCAACTTGTGGAAAGTGATACAAGTTGCAGATGAAATATAAAGCCTCAATTTCTTAACTTTTCAAAACAGCACTAGCCTGTATCTTCTTCCTCCATTTTGTCTGCAGCTATTATTTTACTGGACCTAGGTAAATTAAAATGCAAACTAATGTACAACACATTATATACATAATGTACAAAAAATCCCCCTTGTAAAACAATAGATTAACTCAGAAATTACTGTACCAAGAGACTATAGTATCATAGTCTCAGGCAGCAACATTTTTGCCCAAAAACACAGAGAACAAGAACTGAGTAAGTATGAATGCTGAATTACATTTCTACTAACTCCGGAATATGGATGAAGCACCTTCATAAAGACAAACGTAGTCATTAGCACATTGATACTGATTACTCCTCTAGTATCTGACACAAACAATCTTGAAAAAAATCAGAAAATCATCTAGCCACACATCTCTAAACCACATGCCATCACGTGTCAGGCAACTTAATGAGGCTACAGTTTGCCAGTCTCCTTCAGCAGTTCTTCAATCTTTGTCTTGGATGTAAACATTCTGCTTACGCAAACACTATTGTTTCTCTTCTGGTGCTTTTACAAAAGTCAACTGATAAATTAGATCACAATGAGAAACAGATGCATAAAAATAGTAATAATTCCAGTTCCAGCTAGGAAATACCAATAATGGCCATGTTCAATGAAACTCTTAATTACTTCCTTCAATCAGTAAGCAGACGTGCTTAATGGCTACTGATTCTAAGACAGCTTTTACCTTCCGAACAAAATACACCCTTGTCTCCCCCTTTTTTGTTTACTGGAAAGGCTTCTCCGATTGACTTCGCTAGGTACCTTTTAAAATGACCAAGTAAACTTTTCCCAAAAAAAAGGTAACACATAGGTAAGGGGGTTGTGGGGTAGGGAAACACATGAGGGTAACATTTAAAGGGATTTTCAGGGATTCAGTTTTAAAATTCTGCCAGAGGTAGTGCCGTTAGATGTTCATGTGGACAGCATTTTGCGTTGATGTCTTCTCCAGGCGGCACTTGTCTCGTTGTCCAGGTTTTCTTTGTCACAGTCCAGGGTGTTGTCCTCTGTCTCCTCCGGAGCTGTCACTGATGGTCCAAGGTAGGGTTTGACATTTTTTCCTGGTATCCACTTTGGTCCTGAAGGTGTGGAAACACAGGCCTATCCCCTCCCCCATACAATTAGTGGAAAAGGACCCAAAATCTGATGGCTTTCTGGTCAATCAGCTGGTTTCCTCGTCTGAGAAATTATCAGTGCTGTCCAAACCCAATTTTAATAGAACTTAAAATTGGTCTGAGCGAAACTGGCTTCTCCAATATAGCCGCACCTGGGGTTCTCCCAAGCATGTTTTCCAGGGACCTGTTTCCAGGCTCCCACGGTCGGGCGCCACTTATATTAATACGCCAGCACGCTGGCCGGGCTGGGGGGGCCGCAGCTTGGTCCGGGAAGTCCAACACAAAGGGTGAACGCCCCGGGGCACCTCGGTGCCTCGCTTGCCAGCCTCCCAGCCTGTGCGGTGGAGGGCACGGAGCCCAGCGTGCCTGGGGCTTGTGGATAGCCCAGGCGTGGCCAGAAACAGATGAGCAGAGGTGGCCCTTCGACCGATGTTCCAAGAGTTTATTGCAGAAGCTCCCTCGAAGGGGACCGGATATGACGAGAACAAGACAAGAGACTGAGGGACTTTTGAAAGCGATACAGGGAAGGGGGCGGGGTGGCATAGCAGGGACCCATAGGAAGAGGAGAAAGGTGGGACAGGCCAGGACACCTTCCCTTAGGGGACACAAGGGATGTCTGTCAACTGTAGACAGAACCACCCCTCAGGAATCCTAGGAATTCAAAGGCAGAAGCCATCTTCACGGAATGGGGTTTTACTCTTTGGTACCAGCCCACCAAACCTCTGTTGCTGGGCTCTGTGGCCTCCTGGTTGGTTCATTCACCACAACACTTGTCTATCAGGAGGACAATCATCATGCAATGAGGAAAGACCTTAAGGTATGTGATTTCTTGCCAGGATGTTGCTACTTCCACATAAAATTAATACACCAGGAAGTTGGCAAACTACTGGATGAGATGGAAAATGTCTTGGTATTAGAAAAATCCTTGACTCAAAACTGTCATGACATCATCTTCTAGCCAGATTATATCATACACGATCCATGCTTAAATAGGAAATTCACAATATGTTTCAACTATAATGTTGAAAAGGCATCACCAGGCAAAAGGAATATAATCTCTAATTTAAAAAAGAGCACCTTTACTGCAACCTGCCACATATTAAATCTTTAATTACTTTATTATATGAAGCTTAATATTAATAACATCCTGTAAATTACCATAACATTTTCTGAAATATGCTCTGTCTAGCCCTCAAGGTATCCAAATGTACTCATATATGATACAGATCATGGGTCTAAGCCATCTCTAATTTTCAGAAAGATGCTTAACAGCTAATTGAAGTATCATGCCTGGCAAAACTGCGGCTAAGATAAAAACTGAAAGAGAGAGTATAGCTTTCCAAAACTAGTGAGACAGAAGACACAAATCAATTACTTCAGGGCTGAAACAAGGAGGGAGATGTATTGATGAGAGGTCAATTGAACTTAGAGCAGTCAGCTCAACAATGCCTAACTTGCCAACTGAAAGTATAATATTGCTTAGTTACAAGAAGAAGAATCAATTAACAGGCATGCTGTCTCTGAAGTCAAGATAATTTATCTGCAGCTGTAAGAAACAGCTACTGTTAATGAAATGTAATTGAGAGGGGAAAAAAAAATCAGGTAAAAATTGCAGGTAAACACTGAAGTATGCAGTGATGTTGGAATCAGACCTTTAGTCACAGACGTGGCATCAGCTCCAGATTATCAAACTATCTAAGGGAGTGCGAGAACTTATCTCCAGTTCTGCTAAAGAGGAGATTCTGGAAAACAGCACCCGAAAATTTTGTGCTTTACAGAACTAAAATAATACAGTGATATGAAAAAGGAATGCGTTTGTTTTCCATTTTGATCTATGCATGTTTACATCATCTTCACAGGTCACATTTGATAGAATAAAGTAGCTTTAATCATCAGCTTTGGGTGGCTGTATACGTGATTATTTATCTGGATAAAGAAGATTTACTTTTTATATTTACTTCAGAGAAGGAAATCCCTATGTTGGGCACATTTCTTAGATTTTGTAGCCTGCCTTCACGAGGCAGTAACTCTCTAAATGCCTATATATATGTTCTCACAAAACCATAAAATTATCATCAGAAAAATGTATTAAATAGTCCACTCACCTTCATCACTAGCTGCTTGCTGTTTAACCAAAGTCATTGGAGATCTAGCTGGGGGTTTATGTAGTGGATGACGCCAGCTCTTACATACTTTCTTTCTTTCAACTTCCTCTGACTGAAAGGAAAAAAACGCAACTAGTTTAGTATATAATGCTGCATAATTAATTACAACAAACAAAAACATTCTTCTGTAAACAAGCACAGATGTCAAGTCTGTAAATAATACCATGGTATACTTGAAAGACCTTCATTGTACCAATACAACATTTGTCTTTAATTAAGAATATAAATTTTAATTTTAAAAGTGTAATCCTTGTCATACACAAATCGTTTCAGGTATAATTTACTGCAGCCCTTCCCAACTTACAGAGCATAAATCCTGTTTTGCTGAAGTGATGTTTGAGAGGAAGATCAGCCCAAATAATTCTGCATACCTGTAGTACAATACAGCTACTAACTGTGGCTAGAAAAATGAAGCAGAAACCCACTGGCTTAATTTGTGAAAGATTCCAAAATTCCTCAGGAAAAAAAAAAAAAAAAAAAGAAAAAAAAAAAAAAGATCTGGAGTTGAAATAAGAAATAATGTTGATTTAGTATATGAAGAAATTCTTTCCTCTCTCAAACAGCGCTATGTACATTCAGCTTAAAGTTATTCAAGCTTCCAGAACTAAGGCCAACACTTCAAAGTCTTGAAGTGCCACTGGGGGAATCCCAAAGAAAACGAGCTGCTACTGATGGTGTCTGGAGGTTCAGGACCAGAGGACAGGCAAGGACACTGGCTGAGGTGTGGGAAGGACTTAGTTTCATACAATTCTTATGGACCACAGCATTCTGTGCCTCAAGACCCTGAATCCAACCTAGCAGATTATACACATGCCCCTTGAAGTAAATTACAGAACAACATTATATTTACTATGATAAGCAGAGGGCAGAATATGTGGTCAATGCACAGGACAAGTTTATTGTCTAAAACAGTTACCAATTAAGTAAAAAGGGAACTGTCAGGCTTTTTAAATTGCGTTTTACACTTTTTCACTTAAAACAGAAAGAAAGAGTATGCAATAATACTACAGAAAATCTGAAACCTGATATATAAATGACTGAAAGGCACAGGAAGAGATGCAATCTCTAATACATGTTAATTAAACACTGAGATGTTTATACTGCTCCTTATTACAGTTGAAAGGCTGGAGCCAAGATTATTAAAACTCACAATGTTGAAAAATATCGTTAGAGCACAGTTCACATATGTGGAAGGGTCAGCATGGTTTTTAGTTTGCCTTCTAAAATATATTCCCCATGAAGTCTCAAAACTTGGCAGTGGATTTCCTGCTTCCTGTCTGCCAATTTGAGATTCAACTCACCACTCAGAAAGCTATTGTGACCCACCACAGCTCAATTTTTCATTTTGCATCCCAAAGTCAAAGCTGACCATGCTCATAGCAGAATAGCAAGAGTAAAAAGAAAGGCCATATGTTTGTAGGTGGCCCAAAGAGAAAACATTATTAAAACCTACTATTTAAAAACTGAAAATATATTCCTTTTAATAGTGAGATCTTTTCCTTCAAGTGTTTCCTTTACATATTTCAGTTCATTTACAAAATCCAAGAATAGTAAGTAGGTGAAGCTCACAGCCCTGCTCATATTGGCAGGCAGTGAATATGGGAATAGTTTTGAGAATAGCTGCTGACACTTCAGATTCACAAATATAAAGTGAAATTACTAGACATCTAAAATAGCAGGGAAAATACGTCAATAAGCAAACTCCAAAAACAGTCTGCTTTCGGATCAAAATTGCCACTCTTGCCTGAACACTTCAAAACATGCTCAAATTATTATCTGATTAAAATCATGCATATTCTTAAATGCTTTTAATATGGATATCAGGTCTCATTAGAAAAATGCTCATTCATATTTCATTAAATCAAGAATATATTACTATTATGATGTAATTTGCTTCACATACACAAGATATTTCCATGCTGCCTTCTTCATCCTTTTTTACAATGGGCACTTCTCCATGTTCCAAACTACTTCCAGAACTTTCCGGATTGGTGATACCATCCTCTGTCGAGACAATTTCCTCTTTATCTGGATTTTCTGCTTCAGAAGTTTGTCCCTCTGCTTTATGGTATGGTATAGATGAAACATATTGATTCTGAGATTTCAAACTCTCTTCTTTTATACAGCTATCAGAAGCAGGCTTGCTGGTCCCAGAACCTTCAAGTGTAAAGGAAGAATGACTGGAATCTATCCTGTCATCTTCCATTTTTGTTTTCTCTAGTACAGGAACAGGGCTCAAAATTGAGTCTGAAGGGACGCTTCCTATAAATCAAAAATATGATTTGTTAATAAATCCCACTTTACATTACCATATTGAATTTCACAGCAATCTAAATTATTCAAATTCAAAGCATGGTTCCTCATTTAGAAATCATACCGAAAAGCATTTCGTGGAAAGGCATGCACAAATGTGGAGCATAGGTTTTATCAAAGAATAAATTAAATGTAAATGGTTTGAGTTTGGAGTATGAAATATAGTTTTGATAATTTAATCAGTATTTTGCATTTGAATTATAACAGGTCTTCATTTAATTCAAAATAATCAATATTCATGTAGCTTCCTTAGTCTTTACTCATATTGCCCATATGCACTTTGAGTCAATGGAAAAAAATATAAAAGGGTGGTATACTGAACCTTATACCCTGCATTTTACACCTATTATGCCTGTTTAAAAATGAAAATAACCAAAGATTAATGGTCTATAATTACAAAGACATATTTCAAATAGACACCAAGAATATTTTTCAAACAACAGGATCAGCCTAAAAATGAAAAGCAATTAGCATCATTTTATTTTTTAAAAATTAGCATAATTGTATATTCTAGTGATATTGAAGAGTGAAATTGTGTGGATTTTACTTTACAAAAATTCTTCATCTGCTGATGCATGCATTGGAAAGACAGAACAATGGGCTAGAGAGGTCACTCAAAAAATATTCCTGATGAACTCTGGCATACACTGCAGTGAATTCTGATTTAGCAGCCCACCCATGATATTAAAGAAAACAGTTTCTGTTAAGTCCCTTGCCATTCTTTCTTTACAAAGGTTATTTGAACTTTTTTTTCTGAAAAATTTCCTTTACAGGTCAAATGAATATAAAATTTAGTAACACAAAGACAATATTAAAATGTAATCTCTGGGCACAAACAGTACTGCTTCAACTGAGTATAATGGACTAGCCAGAAGCAATGCAGAGCAAAGTGCCTTCTTCGACATGAGTACTGGAGCTTCTATCATATCTAAAAACATCCTTTTTCCTACAAAGGTCCAGGCACCACCCTTTAATAAGACAAACGAGAGAGGGCAGCTCTCCACTCTTCTCTGCTTTTCCTTCCATTGCCAATAAACACAGAATGGGTGCCTGTATTGGGTCTGATCAAGGTAAAGCTCACAGCCCTGGCAGTGCTGTGCTTTGCATTGGTAGCTGGATGGGTGCTGATAACAGGGCAGTGTTTTGGCTACTGCCGGGCAGCACTGTCCCTCTGATGTTCCTTCCCCCATCGAAGAGGATGGGGGTGGCCAAGATCCGGGGAGGGGATACAGCCAGGCCAGCTGACCCAAATTAGCCAAAGGGATATTCCATACCATGTGACGTCAGCTCAGATATAAAAGCTAAGGGAGAGAGGAGGAAGGGGGGACACTCATGTGTTTTCATTGACTGTCCTCCGGAGCAACCGTTACGCGTGCTGAGGCCCTGCTTCCCGGGAGGTGTCCGGACATCGCTGCCCATGGGAAGTAGAGATCGACCCTTTGGTTTTTTTTTCTCTTTTGCTCGCATGCGCAGACCTTGCTTTACTCTTTACTTCATACTGTAATAAAACTGCCTTGTCTCATCCTACTGGCCGTGCTCCAGCTTATTCTCCCCTGTCCCAGCAGGAGAGAGGAGTGATAGAGCGACTGAGTGGGCACTTGGCGCCTAGCCAGGGTCAACCCACTACAGTGCCAACTAAATACTATTTTCTCTATGGTCATGAATATTCCAAACCTCTATTAAAAGTTGTGGGAAGATGTAAAGCAATAGCACCTTTAAAAAAAAATAAATCATGAGAACAGACCTGGAAATGCTTTGATAGAGCCCGAGATAATTTGTGCAGAGGAATTTCTAAACTTCCATATTGCAGTATCTTGGTATCTTTATATGAATCAATCATGGTGATTATCACCTCCAAATAAGCACTAACATAACCATTAATAATTAAAATACTGTCTATATGCAATTTGAAAATGAATTTTCAGTAGTAATATAAAACAAAATGTGACTGCTTCTAAACTTGAAGTTAAAATTGCAGTCTGCCTTTTGAACAGGAATGAGGAACAATATCAGAACTACAACAGAATGTGAAATTAGAATAAATTAAGTCCAGAATAGACCAAGTATATTAGTATAAAAACGGTTGTGGAGAGAAAAAAAAATCTTTGCCTTAACAGAACCTTTATAACTTGCACTGTCAGAGAGCTCCAGAGGAAATGAAAAGAAACCTAGAGGCTTAAAATAGAGTATTTTTGTGCACGAGTATGGAACACTTCTAATTTGCAGGTTCATCATGTAAATACATGTAGGATACTCGCAAGCATATATGCTCTGTACTGTTTGAATAGTGTTAAGACATTCTGTATCATTTCCATATCAAAAACATTTTGATGTAACACATACGAGTCCAATGAAGAAATAGAATTTACAAAACCTCATTCTTTTTTGCTCCTTTAAAAAACACTTCATTAAAAGAATTCAGGTAGTATCACTCTCAATTCAGAATACTAACTTTGGTATTTTCTCTTTCTTACCAAATACTAATCTTCTCTGCATAAATAACTCTCTGTAAGTATTTTAGAATACTACTCTAGTTTAACATCCACTGATTTCTGGCATTAGAGTGTAAACAGCCTACAACTTACATGTGAACATAATCAGTCTTTATCTCACCTGCAACCTTGACATGATCCAATAAATGTTGATCCAGATGCATTCTACTACTGTTTTCTTCTTCCCCAGAAGGCACTCCTGTGTTTACCAGTCTCACTTTTTTTTCAGGTTCTTCACTGACCTTGAAGCCATCAGTAGGTGCTTCAGTCACTATGATTTCTGCATCAGCTACCATAGCAGATACTCTCTTGTCCTCTGGAGTTTTAAGCTTTTTAGATCGAGATCTGGTGTGCTGGAAGCTGTTATAGGAGATACTGCTGTCAGAGTAGAAAGTCTGTCTTGGATAAGATAAAACATCTACCAATACATGTCCCTTTCACCTGCTTAAAGTGGTAAAAAACTGACAATTTTTCATCTTTTTGTGTTGAGATAGTGCTACAATTTATTAAGTGATAGATTAACAATTGATTGGATTTAACCTTCTAATCTTTTATCACCGTTCTATGGCAAAATTGTTAAACTCTAAAAGTAAAAGAGTCTTTAAGTAACTATTACTTAACTAGCACACAAACTAGCTTTTTAATACATCATTCTTTTGAACCTGAAAAAGAACTACCCTTACAAGAGTAATGAAAACAAAACTCTCTCAGTAGCTGTAAAATCAGGTGATATTTCCAAACTCTAGTGCTAATAAAACACTAGTCTGA
This sequence comes from Callaeas wilsoni, assembly GCA_013398955.1. NCBI lineage: Eukaryota > Metazoa > Chordata > Aves > Passeriformes > Callaeidae > Callaeas > Callaeas wilsoni. The sequence goes on along the minus strand of VWPU01008223.1, from coordinate 13,390 downwards.
ATATCCTCATAAAAGCAGATCTGTTTCAAAGTTTTTAAATGAGTTTTAACACAACAAACAGGCATCTGAAAAAGGTAAAAATTATGATCACCAAATATTTTGAAAGGCTACAATATCAAGCAATATACGTAATTATTCTGTGTTATCAAAAATAGAGTTGAAATTAAAGATTCAGCATAAGTTTTTGCACCCTCAGAAGCATAAGGAAAGCTTAAGGCAGGAGAAATGGCAAACCCATTAGAAATAGGTTCATAATTTATGTGCTTAGAATAAATATAATAGGAAATTAGTCCAGTTTCAAATTCAACTATGCGACAAAAGAAGAGATTTTAATGTCATCATACAGCAGGTTTCAAAGGTCATAACACATTAGAGATAAAAGCACTACTATCACAGGTGATTTCTATGAAGTTTGAAGTGAGTTTTACAAAGGTCTTACATCTTAGATTCTACACATCTCCAGAAAAACATTTTGCTACCCCTTACATTTTATTCTGTGTCTACAAATGTATATCTTTCAACACACTCATTATAAAATAGTAATTTCCAGAAAATTTGCTGAAGTGTGAGACAACCATCAGTTCACATTGTAAATAACAGAAAGTATTATTTCTATTTACATGCAGTCATTAGATGCTACATAGCAGCAACAGATTTCAGCCATAAATGTCAGAGTTAAGCTCTCCCTGTCGCTATATTCATGAAGATTCCCATAGATGGTATTTTTATTTTCACTTTGCTGAACTTATACTATTTCTATAATCAAAATGATAATTTCAACTGACACATTACACTAGAAACGAAGCTGAATAAACATGTTATCCTCCTTTGCAATGCACACTGTTACCATGCCTGAATAAAAGGCAACTCAAGATTTAAACAGCACTGGAATTGTGTTTATTAGCTTATCAAGGTGCATAAATCAGGCATGTGTTCCTGTGATAAAACTTTCAGTGCAATTATTAGAAAGCCTTTCTTTTTACTCAGAACCAGCTACCCATAAGGGTACTACCAAATGAATCACTGCTGGTCCAAGTGGGAATTTGCATTTACACTGTACAATAGATACAGGAAAACCTACTACAGGGAAAAATGGCACTCACCTAGTTAAAAAACAGAATTACCCTCTCTGCGAGTCCGGGTTAGTATTATACATGTACTAACAAACTGATTCACTCGTTATCTTCAAGAAGTGATTCTACCTCACAAACTACCCTTATCCAGAACAAACTTGGTGTTATATTTTCAGTAACAATGTTCCACTACAGTGCCACTTCGTCCTTTACTTTACAGATTGACTTTCCTATCCTTTTCTCAAAAAATACATTAACTTAAAAAGAAAATAGGAAAGCTTGGTTTAAGACCAAGTTTAAAAAGCCACTACACTGTAAAATTATTTGAAGAAGGAAAAAGATCTTTAAAAAATCAGTATTATCTCCAACTCAAAAAAACTGCACTAAACAGGTAAGTAGATACCAATAAAACTGCCCACCTTTGGCTAGAAATTAAGTAGATCTTTGTTAGATAATAAAGAAGAAAATCCATAAAGATCGTATTAAGTAAGATAGGAAAGCACAATTGTACAAAAACGTTTGTGCAATGCAAACAAAAACCATCATGCATCTCAAGAAAATAGCTATAAAACTGCTTTAATAGGTCAAAGCTTTTATAGCTCCAGTGACAAGCTGAGAAACATTATTATCCTAATTTTCTTAGTGGTGTCAGCACCACCAACTGAGATTTAGCCCTTATTATGATCTGCCACTGACCTGTGGTAGACAAAGACAGGTTTTGGCTGCAGCACTGCGAGAGTGTGACAAATAGGCAGTGGTACCTCCTTCAAGTTAAATGGCAGTGAGGGCTAAGACTATTACTAGCAACTTTAAACAGCTGGTGGGATTCTGCCACTGATTTATGATATGTTTTTCCTGTTTAACCTCCTTTTCAGGTCTTAGGAGTCTTCTCCCTTGTTTTTTGGTTGCTGTGATCTCTAGAAACAATGGCAACCATCCACGCCTTGAAAATTTTATTGGAATAACCTTCACTAAAGAGAGAGTTTAAGTGTAACACTTGAATGCATTTTGATGTTCTCCATAATCATTAACTTTTTTAGGTACACACAAAACTGTTAAGTTAATTTTCCACAGTCACTCTGAAAAAAGACTGGCTTGTCCCCAAGTTCATTTTAATACAGAAAACATTTTTGTATAAAGGAAATTAATTAAAAGAAAACATGTGACATAGTTTAAGCCCAGTTGGAAGTTAAAATCCATGCAGCCATTCCCCTCCCTCCAGGCCCTCCAGTGAGAGAGAGAGAGAAAAGACACAGATTATGGGTTGAAATAACAATTTACTGGAAACAGCAATGAGATAAGAAAATTAACAGTAACAGCAAGAATACTAATAACAACAGTTTATGTAAGCAGGTGACTACACACAAAATGCTCATTAAGTCAAATCAACCCAGAGCCATGAGGCTTTCTGAGACAAAAGGACATTATGGTCTGCAGGCCCTGTGGACACATGACACCCCCTCCCTTCTCAGAACTGAGAATCCCTTACTCCTGTCCCCTGGCAGTGATGTCTGTGGTAGAGAACAATGTTGGCACACCCACACAGCTCCAAGCCCCAGCCCCTCACTGCTACTAAGAGAAAATAAAATCTCTTGTGGCCAAAACTAAGACTAAATCAGAGGAAGTGGCCAAAATGAAACAAAAAGGACATTGGCATCGTATTAAAGACAATTAAATAGACATTAAAGAAACAGAAATACCTCTTGGGAAAGTTCTGTATTTTCCTTCTTCTCTGTAACCAAATCTTTACTTCAGGTGTTGATTCAGGAGTTGGTTTTGTATGATCAATGGTATATAAATCCTTGCCCTGTTTCCACAGCTGGTATCTGTCTGGCTGAAACTTCCTCACAAAGACATCCATGGATATTGATACCATGTCTCTCCTGCAAGTGCACTGCAAGACAAGAAAGGAATTTTTAAGTGACAAGTACTGAAATACACCACAGTTTGCAGTTTAAAAAGCCTGGAACAAAAATCCCACATGTAAAAACCAATTCTACTTTAATCAGTATTTTCCTTTTTTCCTTTTCCTCAATTTTCAAGAGGAAAGGATTATTCAAGAGAAAACACTGTCTGAACAAATGTGTCACACTAGGATTCCCAAAAGTACTTAAGGACACTCCATTGTTTCACTAACTCCTATGGGTTAAGACCAAGAAGAAACTCTAGCATTCTTTCTGCTCTATTAGCTGGTTTTGATAATTTTAAGCAAACCCTGCCATTTTGAATCCAGAGATTGCACATATCTTAAGTGACATCACCATTTTACTTTTAAAAATAACTCATGTAGTATCCTGTTGACCCGAAGGTCTTTACAGGCATTTACAGCCCCAGCACTTAACTCTTCAAAACATAAATGCATACAAGTACCACATCAAGTTACAGTTTTGCCCATTTTTTTTCTACAAAGAGTAAAAAGGAAGCAAGAGAGAGGAGTATTATGTCTCAGGTCTAGTAGGGTGTCCTCTATCCATGTAATCCAATCCACTGTACAGTGCAGACCCTAAAATCTCACTTATATTACTTTCCTCATCAACTTTAATCTAATCTCTGATTTTAGTCCCCCAAAGAATTTTTGCATTGTTTTTCTTATGCATCTGAGTGGAATATTTTAGACCTATCGGAATAGAACCTTAATGGTCATGAAATTGCAAAGGAGCCTCCACTTGAAATACTGTAGATGCTGAGTCAATTTTCAGACTAATGTCATTGTACCCAGTACTCTTTACTTTAACAGTAGGTGAACATTAAGTAAATCAATATGACTACAGCACATAAACTACCATAGTGGGTTAATCCTGGCTGACTGTCAGGTGTCCATCAACTTGCTCTCCCATTTCCCCTCGTCAGCAGGATAGGGGGAGAAAATAACATGAAAAATGTCACAGGTCAAGATAAGGACAGGCAGATCACCGACCAAATACCATCTTTGACATCTCTTGAGGAAATGATATTAATTTAATGCCAATTAATAAGAGCTTATGACAGTGAGAAATGAGAACCAAACTAAAACCAGCTTCCCTCACATCTATTTTTCAGGCTTTACTTCACTCCTAAATGGTGTCTGCAGTGTCTGTCTCTTTCACATATTCCTCACTCCTTTCTCTCACAGCTGCTGCAGAGCGATTTTTATTCTTTCTAAATTTGCTATCACATGAATGCCACCAGAGTCGCTGACAGGCTCAGCTTTGGGCAACAGCAGGTTCATTTTGGAGTCAGCTGGATTTGGCTCTGTCCAGTGTGTGGACTGCTCTAGATCTGTTCTGATGCTAGCCACCGCTGAAGCAACCCTACACTATCAAAACCTTGTCACAAAAACCTTAGCAAATTTTTTTCAAATTGAAAGCAAATTGATTGGCTAAAACATAGTCTTACATGAAAAAACTTTGAAAGAACTTTGCTATAGCTAAAAACTCTGTTAAAGTACAAAACTGACACAGTATTTTCTTTCAGGTAAGAAGAGATGTATAGAAAAACCTGGTAAATGCATGGCCTGGCTTTACGGTTTACTACAGCTAGTTTTAGTACATGTTTTTAAACAAGCTGAAACACACAAAGGACTGAATGCAACTTTCCTACTACCTAGGTTTCTGTGCACTAAATGCAAGTTTCTTTATCTACTATTTCCATTTATCATTTCTAGTTCACCCTTCTTCCTCTTGAAATTCATAAGATACATAATGAAAAAGCATCTGAGATGTGTTAAAAATGCTTGCTTTTCTTTTAATGTCAGCATTGATATGCTACATATTCACAACACTGCCATCTAATGGAAGATGAAATGCAAAGAAGGAAAAAAAAATCAACACAAAAATTGTAATTTTATGCAGCTGCCTTTAAGTATAGTTTTTTTCCAAAATACCATCTGAATGCTCCCTTTTCAAACAATATGCATATACACACTTATACACACACCCTGTAAAAAACTCAAACATATTTGAAATAGTATGTTTCATTCAGATTTCTTGACTGGTCACAATGAACAGTAAAAAAAAAAGCAATGAAGACACTTCTGTATACTGGAAAAGTGCATAGAAATCCACAGTAATATTTTTAACTTTTAAAATTGAAATTTGTAAAATAAAGACAAGCAACAGTGGATTTTCTTTCCCTTTAACACACAAAATCTTTTCACATGTGGGCACTGTTGGGACAGACCAATAAGAAATGATGGTTAAAGCCAAAATTTTGCTGTTAAACACCAAGACTTCCAATGCCTTGAGAGAAAATACTTACTTAAGTAAGCATTGAAGCATTAAGGAGGAAAATACATCAAGAAATAATATGTATCCTATGATGGAATTATAATAAGATATTAAAAGACTCAAACTAAATCACATCTAAATGGACACAATTTCTGTCTTTCAGTAATCTTTGATCAGTTTCCATTTCATTTTCATAGAACTACTGCAAAAGAACTAACAAACCCAGGCAGATATTAGAAATACAGTAGAAGTTTTTTGAAGTTTTCAAACTTTTAAAATACACTTTTTGAGTAAAAAAAGTAATCAAGTAACATCATGTTCAACAGCATCACTGCCCAATAAAACAGAAGACAGGCTTCTAGGCACTGAAGGGTGGAAATACTTGGAATTATCGTATCAGATGACATGAGCAGATAGGTATGTTCTGAAAATAATTTCTACTCATATTTTCTCTAATGATTCAAGAGAAAAAAAACCAAAACACCACAAACACAAAAACTGTTGCTTTGATAAATAATCTGGAGCATCTTTCGTTCTTCTTGGTGGTGGTGGTGATGGTTTTTACTATTTTTAATTCATTTGTCATTTCACTGGCTTGTAGCTAGTAGTTATGTCACTTCCTGCTCCTAACTTGAAAGAGTGACTGAAAGATTCTCTCTAAAACAAAACTAAATGTGATTCTGCTGAAGAAGGCTCCAGGGACAAACCCAATATGGACACTTCCCTGTCTACTAAAGTACTCAGTGGTTTTTTTGGGTTTTAGTTTGGTTGGGTTTTTTTGTTTTTTTTTTTTTAACTTGTAATATTTTTTAAAGTAAATGCAGAATCAAAGTCATTGGACTACCATGTAAAAGGCAGTTGATGTTGCCACAGATAAATGTCACAACCTTTGTACTGGAAACAATTATTTTCTATATACAATAGAATTAGTTTGAGACTTATTTTTCAATCAAAGACCAGTATGACAATCAGAATACTTAAGAGAATGAAACTCCTTCACAATTCTTACTATTAAATTCTCACTATTAGCATCATCGATGATACCACTACTATGATTATCCTGCCATATATATACAGCTTGAAGGTAAGCAATTCAACTAAAATTTATTATTAAGGGCAAATCTTTACAGAGTGTATTGGAAGAAAAAGGTTTTAGCAACTTTAACTAATTGGCATAAATATATGTGAGATATATTTGTGATATGAGAAAATAACCTAGGAGAGACATACACAGCCAAAAGAATTTTTTCAAACACATGCTATTTGTGAATGGAAAAGAGAATAATTATTTTATAGTTTTCAAAAAAAAAAAATTCCTTTTTTTCCCATTTTGGACTCTGATTCAGGAAAATATAAAAGAATATACAACAAGCTTCTAGACTTATAAATATTAAGTTAAACACACACTTAAGCACATTCTAAAATACCTTAAGTACCTAAGAAGAGTCTTCATAAAACATTTTTTATATCATTAGGAAGTGTATGACTTATGGGTCTTTCTAGCTTTTCATCAGTAATATTTAATATTAATATTTAATGCTGAAAAGCTCTTTCATTAAATGAATTATGGGATTTTTAAAACTAACATAAAAACATCTGTAGAGAATATCATATTTTGCTGCAACAGAAAGCAAACAGATGGTTTATTACCTGACTAACAGTAGAAGAGTTGTATTTCTTACAACCGTAGTTTTAAGCACAGAAATATATGCTCAGATTCAATTCTTTTTGATTTGCATTTTTATTTTTTAGTTCAATGAAGTATACCTCTGATGTATCTTGTAAGATATGAACTGATGTCTTTCTTCACAAAAGCATCTTCTCCATCCAAACATTAGTTGTTATACTGCTTAGTGTGTTAAAATATTTAACACAGAAAGCTTAAAATATCTGAAGGATTTTGAACATTTTGCACTAAGTACTGGATTTTGTTAATTACAACATGATTTTTGAAATCTATTTTAGTTAAAAGTCTTCCAAAATTTTAATTTGAAGAATAGTAGTACTTCATTAAGCTATTTTTTTCCTTTACTTACATAATGATTTAAGAAAGAAAGCACCACCTAATTCACATTGCAGCTGCACAATGTAGGTAAACTACACACCTGTGGGACATCATGTGGATGCTAACAGTCATGGGAAACCATGGAAAATTCTCTTCTTTGTAAAGAGAGAATGGATTTTTACAATACAGTTACAAAAGCAACAAATTAGCAGGACAAGGCAAGCATTACGCTGGTAACCTTCTTCACATTATGTAAGTCTCAATCTACAAAGCATGCCCTAAAATTATTTAATCAAGCTATTTTTCAGTGATACTACTTCCTAACTGCTTATAATGACTAAGCCTTTCCAGAGAGAACAGTGGCAATGATGTATTTATTGGAGACAAACATTTTAAATAATTTAGATTCTTCTTACCAGCTTCAACTATATGCAGTAGATTATTTCATGCACTATATCCCACTCTTGCAATACTTTAAATGAAGCATGTCCAAACAATGTAAAAAATGCATTTTGATAAAAAACATTTTAAAGGTGCTGTGACTGGAACTGCTTCCTGTGGACTGCCTGTAGAAGCGTTTGATAGGTACTGTTTGCTAGGAGGACAGGATTTAATAAATCCTGGTAACAGTAACTGTCCTTTGCTATGGAATCAGGCTGTGATGTATTTTCACACTAACCTTCTGGCAACTTGTAAGCAGTGTTGCAGAAACCTTTGGTAGCAGTTAGCCATCTGTATGAGCACTGAGAAAGCAAGCTTTCCTTTGGTAAATCATAGACAGTACATTCTTTTCTCTGACACATCCAGTCACACACAACAAAAATACAAATGCAAAACATCACTCTTTAAGGTCCTTTTTATATAATAGAAAAAAAATATTCCTATTAAATTCATTATCTGTATTCATAGATGCATAAGCAAACAGTCTGCAATATTTTTTAGATAGTTCAATATTAAATAGTACCTTACAAAATATCTGGATTTTTTTCTTAATTCCTATTTCTAATTTATTTTACATTTAAACATAATGCCACCTACACGTTCCTACAAAAAAAGGACTCAGTTTCTATTACGTAGAATTGATTCCATCAGCATCAGTTGCCATTGCAAAAATATGGTCATTTTTCTCCCATTCCTTTGAAAGGTGGACAACAGAAACAGAGTGACAAGACACAACTAAAGGAACCCCATATTTTCTTAAATATCCCATCTCACAGCCCTTCTTCCACTTTATCTTTTAGTGGTATCTTTAATGGCACTACTCCTCACCCTTGAAAGATTAAGTCACTATTACAGCCACAATTAACTTTTTTTTCTTTATTCTGATTTCAGTCTGTATTTCTAGCCTGAATCCTTCTCTGCTTTCACTAACATTCACTTCTCTGTCCATCCCTGATGTCTATACAACGGAAACTTCCTCCATGGAGCCTTTACCTCTCTGCTGCCTGTCAACTACTTGCTCCATCCTTCCCTTAGCTTTCTGTTCCTTTCTTTCTTAGTACCTTTGGCCTTGACTTCCTCAGATCCATAAAATGACAGCTTCTATCCCATATTTTTAACTGTCTACCAATTCCTGTATTTTAAAATTGAATTATTCTGAACATGCAAAATTAGTATTTATTTTAAAGAAATTAATCTCTATCTGCAGCAGACCAGAATTAACCAATTCTGTAATAGCTCCTAAAGTAAGAAAACAGTCTGTGCGATAACATGTGTGTATATATATTTAAATGTGTATCTATAATTATAAACAATAACTTGTAGTTGTGTAATTCCTAATACTGACACATTACTATGTCACTTATCTTGTTCATACAAACATTACAGTCACTATCATGGATTTACTAACAAAACATTTACTATTATCAAACATAAAAAAGGAATTCACAAATTACCCAAGTACAGCAATTCCGATAAATTGCATTTTTCTTAGCTCTCTAATTATAGCAAAGGGAGAGCTGTAACACATTGTAGGGTAAGAAGACAATATAGCAGGACACCTAGTAAGGAAAAACTCCTTCCCTGTTCTCTAGAATCAAAAGAAAATCAATAAGATATCAATTTTAAAATTCCATTCTAAACATACCACCTGGGGAAAACCTCAAATTAGAACTCAACATATTGCAGATTAAAGGGGAAGATATACACCTGGTATGAGTAAAAGGGCTGAAGAATAGGAAATTTTCTTTTCTTTTGGATAGCTATTTATCAGTTAAAATAAACTGCTACTCTACTGGATTATTTAAGGCCATTTTCTGGCCCAATTAGTATGTGTATCACAACTAACATCGCCAGTTAGTGTGATACAGCAAGTCAAATTATTGCCAGGATATTCAGAAGACTTTTTTAAATTCAGGTTTGGGTTTACAATAATTGAAGATTCATGGCAATATAACCAGATGAGTATATGGAATCTTTTTTTCACACAACTCAAATTTTTCAAGAGCTCCAAGTCCAGTTGCCACTATTAAAAACTATGGCTGCATTTACATATAGTGATGTTGACAGACTGATCATGTTGAAAATTAAATACTGTTACTGTATAAACCTTTGAACTGTTCGACATTCCTCAGTGCTGTGTCTTAAACACAGCACAGAAAATGGAGTAGTGACTTGTCCCCACATAAATAAAACTATAAATTACTTTTTGAAGTTCAGAAAATATTTTTTTCTAAGTATTTTTAAGAAGTTCTAGAATTTCATCTCACATTTTTCTCAGGTTTCACCTTTTAGCATCTAGTTCATTGTATTAATGGATGCCAAAAGCCAGCAAATTAATATTATCGGTGGTAAATCACACTACATAATGACTTCTGTCTGGGGGAAGGCGAAGAATGCAATGAAATTCCAAACAGAGGGAAAGGTTCTGGCCAAGTCTCATGTGAAGCATGTAGAACTCCATCACATTCATTAAGTTTATCTAAGTCATATGATAAATTTTTGCAAAAGCTTGGCTAAATTTTTTCAAGACTTAGATGCCCAAAATTCATCACTCATGTATATCTTATAGATTCTGTAAATGCTGAGTCAAACAGCAGGATGAATTAACCAATGTTCTTTATACATCCATAACCTCATTGCTTCAACTGTAAGCATTATTCATAATTGAAAATTCACAGACTACAAAAATTAAGACCAAACAGATTTATTCTAGATTCTCAATCTACAGAATTTTTTTTTTGGCCAAAATGACTCTTCCATCAAGTTTAAGGCACCTCATTTATATTTTTGCTCAGCAAAGCAGAACAGTATTTAGAAAACCTATATACCTTCCAATAAATAATGAAAAAATGTGTAGTTTTATACAACTTCCTTCCAAGAATTTCAATGCTTTACAAATACTTGTGATTCTTCCTAATAACACAGAAGAAGAAACCAGATCAAAGAAAGCCTTATTTATTATGGTCACAAGGCAAGCCATAGTGAGAACTGACACTGGAACATATTCGATTTTCAGTTTCCTGCTCCAGATGCAAGTCCTGATTTCTAAAATGAAAAGAGGAAAAGATAATAATTTTTTCTGTTCTTAAAATAATTTTTTCAAGACTCTCCTACTATGCAAATTCTATTACAGAGCAAGAGAAAGAACAGCAGAAAAATATTTGTGAAAAAGAAATTATGGGATCCTACCAGGTATTTAAAAAGGTAATAAAACACCACAAATTTTTAATAATTTACAGCTATTTAGGTAGCTTACCCCTTAACAAAAGGCGGGAAAAAAAGAAACTAGCTATGTAATGTTCTATCAAATATTATGTTCTTCTTAAATCTAAACTAAGTAAGCACAGAAGCATTGTGATGCTAAAAAAAAAACAAGAACAAAATTTAAACCAAAAAAAAGGAAAAAAAAAACCCAAACGAAAAAATATCCCCAAAACAAAACAAAAAACCAAAAAACCACACACACCAAAGAAAACCACATAAAAATCACCACAAACACAACACCAAATAAAATGCAACCAAACAGAAAGAAAAAACAAACAAACAAAATCCTGTATGTCCAACCCTCAAATAAAGAGGCAAACCTGCCAGTAACAATGCAAAGAAAAAGCATCCATTTTGGAGGAATTTCAAAAGCAAGAGTTTCTGTCAGTGTTAAGCATAGCACGTGGCTGAGCACAGTGCCGTGCTGAGGCTGTTTTGAGACACTGGGAAGAGAAGTTGTCAAGCTTTGAGACGGTAGTAGAGGAAGAGAAAGTAGCACAAAACAGCAAGACAGAAGCTGCAGAATCCTCTACAATTTCTTCCTCTAATAAATAAAACCTTCTTGTAAACCCCATTTTTCCAGTGAAGACCTCACACGCTCTTGCTATAAGCCATCTTGCAGGCCTATTACCTAAACTCCACAAATGTTCCTATCAAGGTAGTGAAGTGGAAAGTTGAGCAAAAAAAGTAACAACATTTAAGAATAAAATCTACTCACAACAAAACTATAATGGCTACTATCTTGGAACACTAGGTTCTACTATCAAAGCTGCTCAAATACATAAGTTGCAAAAACAGGAATCAAAGAAGTGAAACCACAGCATTATGTATTTCACCTACCACAAAGAGAAAAGAGTAAGTGAACCAAACAAAAATTCATTGAATGAAGTATGCATTCAAAATGAGTGAAACTACCCTTAGAAATTTTTGGAAGAAATTGAGTATGTTTCTGTTGACTAAAGCTCTTGAACAAAAAAACAGACTCAGTGATGGGAAGCAAAGTCCCTTTTAGCAAGCCCTGGGTTATCAACAAATACATCATTGTCACTAAACATCCTAGAGAAACATCTGCCAATAGTCATGGAAAATTGAACTCATTCCTAGAAAATATGAGTTTCCAAGCAACAAATATGATAGACAAAAAGAAAAGCTCAATGTAAATAGAGATTGCATTCAATTTAAACTCTTACCAAAAAAAATGACAGACCATTCACAGCAACAGAATTTCTTTTCACTCGAGCAAAGAAACAAAGGAAAAATTATATTGACAATGCAGGCTTTTCCCATCCCTCCTTTTTGTCAAATCACTTTTTTTTTTTAAATCACTCACCCTGACTTCCTATCACAAAGCTTTCCTGAAAATGTTTTTGAATCATCCTGATTATTATTAACTGTCACCAAGCTACAGTTGTGTTGTATGCTACCTGGAGTCCTATCATCTTTAACATTAAATCTTTCTTGCAAAAGATGTGCTTTAATTTTAAAGGAGCTAAGACAAATTTGCTGCTTTAATGTAAAGTTCTGCAGGACACAGGACACAACCATTATCAGCAGTTAGTTAGTAGGTTAAAAATACCTTGTCTCAAATAGGACTTACATTTAGATGGACAAATTGTGGTACTTCTCAACACAAAATGCACAACTTTCTCAGTGCAGAGAGTTTCACTCATCAAAAGATTGCATTTTCAATAGGTATATATTTATCTATCTATACTTATCTAGATAAAATATGCTAGAGAGCAATGACATACTACTGCACTTGCTTTGTTTCACCCTGCAGAGAGTATGTGACCGAACCCAAACTCTTCAGCATTTTGCCTTGAGAAGAATGAGGATTAGATTCAACAATCTTTTTCTTCTTTCCTCTAGTCTCCCTTGAAGGAAAAGAGAGTTCTTCCCCCTTTATTGTACCTTTTAATCTAGACATTCTTACTATTGCCTTACCACTTGTGTTTTTCAAAACAATTGTTTTCTTTTAGCAATTTTATTTAAATGGCTGGAGAAAAGGGCCAATGGGAACCTCATGCAGTTTAACAGAAGGAGATTCCAATGGTGCACCTGAGGAGGAATAACCCCATGAACCAACAGCGGCTCAGCCAGAGAGGCGCAGGCAGAACGCAGGCCAGCAGTGAGTGCCCCAGTGCCCTGCCGGGGTCACTGGACTGCTGCCGGTGGGACAGGGAGGGATCCTGCCCTCTCCCCTGCCCCATGAGGCCACAGCTGGAGTGCTGTGCCCAGTTCTGGGCTCTCCAGCCCAGGACAGATGAGAAACTACTGGGGAGAGCCCACGGAAGGGCCACAAACCTGGTGAAGGAACTGGAGTGTCTCTCCTATGAGGGAAAGCTGAGAGACAGCTCGCCCTGGAGAAGACACAGCAGCACCAGACTCACCACAGGACCTGA